>CABHPQ010157189.1:0-20434 GCA_902168405.1 Peromyscus aztecus | reverse complement strand
GTCTTCAGGGGAGGAAGCTGCAGTAGCCGCCAAGAATGTGGAACTGGGCTTTTTGGTGCCTTTCCTTTGTTTGGGGACTCTCTGACTGGGTGGGGTTTGGAGAGAGAGACAGGAATGGGGCTTTCCAGATTATGCAGGAGTGAGCTGGAGGATCCAGCTGAACACAGACACTTAATAAAAGTTCGTGATTCTCCTTATCATACCTACTTATTAGTTCTAAGGCTTACATGGACCACCTTCTTTTTCTTCCTTTCCACACACGCAGTGTTACAGCAACATTGGTGACTCAGTCCTGACTTTGGGGATACACCGCAAGGAACGAAAGGGCTCCGTCAGCTTCATCACATTGAGGGAATTCTTCTCTAAGGATCCTGATTTTACAAATTGGTTTTGTTTGTTTGGTCACGGGTGTTGGATTTAAGGACTGTTAGTAAAACACCCTCAGGTCTGGTTGTTAATGCTTTTCCTGCTCCAGCAGCCATCTCTCCTGTGACCTTCACATCCTTTCTACATCACTGCATCTGACTTCCTGACACCTCATTTAGGAGTTCTCGCCTAGGTTCAGGGAGAAGTAGGCTTGTGACTTCCTTTCTGTGACATCCCTGTCTGGCTTTCCCTCCAAGGTCACAGTGACTTCTTTCGAATCACTCAGAAATGCTTCTTCTCCTGTCCTTTGGAAAAGGTCACACACGATGGAGACTGGGTTTCTTAAGTAGTTTGAGGGACTTCAGTGAAGAAACTGTTTAGGCCTGGGAATTCTTAGTAGGAAGGCATTTATTTATTTGTGTGTGTGCACATGTGTATGGAGGCCAGAGGCTGACTTCAGACCAGGGTTCTGTCTGTGTCACTCTCTATTTTTGGAGACAAGGTCTCTGGCTGAACCTGGAGCTCGATGATTTGACTACACTGGCTGGCCAGCCAATCCCAGCAATCCTCCTGTCTCTGCGATCTTCCCAACTCTGGGACTTCACCTGGCTTTTTTGCTTTGTTTTGTCTTTTGTGTTTTGAGTCAGGGTCTCTCTACATATCCCAGGCTGTCCTGGAACTCACTATAGATAGTAGAACAGGCTGTCCTGGAACTCACTATAGATAGTAGACCGGGCCAGCCTTGAACTCAGATCTGCCTGCCTCTGCTTCCCAAGTGCTTGGATTAAAGGCGTGTGTCACTATGCCTGGCACTTCACTGGCTTTTCTGCAAGTGCAGAGGATCGGAGCTCAGGTCCTCATATGTGCCCAGTGAACACTTTACTCAGCTATCTCCTTGGCCCTGTACCTGGCTTTTCTGAGACAACTTGAAATGATAAAATATGAAACAGACCTATTCTAAGTTTCTTCATTTGGGATTTGTTTGTTTTTACCTGTTTATTTTGAGAGTGGGTCTGATGAACCCCAGGCTGGCCCTGAATTTTCTATGTAGCCAAGTCTGGCCTTGAACTTCTGATCTTTCTACCATTAACTCCCAAGTATTGGAATTACAGGTGTTGCACCACCATGCCTGGCAGATTTTGGAAACTGCATGCCCCCTGAAATTCCCTCCAGGTTTGGTTTACCTGCCTGCCTGCCTGCCTCTCTCTTTCTTCCCTATCTTTCCTTTCTTTCTCTCTCCCCTCTCCACCTCTCTCAGTCTCTTACCTTTTTTGGTGTAGAAGTGGAACCTAAGGCCCCCTTCATGCTCCACAAGCACTCTGTCACGAGCTCCACTCCCAACACACTGTATTTCCATTTTGTCTAGTTAGAAGAGCATCCTCCCAATTGACTTTGTCTTTTTTCACCACTAGAGTCTAGTGTAAATGGAGTCACGTGGGTGAGCTATCCTGTATCCATCCCGGCCCCCAGCCTGGTGCTTTTGACATCTGTCTACATGCACCCCACAGTTAGTTGTTAACCACTCACCCACTCTCTGGGTATGTGCCCCACAGCTAGAGGTTAGTCACCCACTCATTCCATGGGTATGTGATCCATAGTTAGCTGTTAGCATTTACCCACCCTCTTGGGTATGGAGCAGCCCTGGCTGGCTATCTAAATAGTGCAGTGATGAACACCATGTCCTGGTTTGGACATAGACTTTCATCTTGGGTTTCCTTGGGCATTTTCCTTCATGTTAGTGTGATTTGTTAGATGTAAGTGGCAGAATGTACTTGAATCAACCGAAATAGATGTACGGGTGTTTCACAGGGAAATAGGGGTGCCTCAGGAAACCCAGGCTTTTTCTGGGCCACCAACCAGCTCTCAAATCATGACATGGAGACTTCTTAGTTATGAATGCTCGGCCTCATCCTCTGCCTGTCCCACCAGCTCTTATAACTCAATCTGTTTCTCTTTACCTACATTTTGCCTTGCAGCTTTTTACATTTCTTTCATTCTGTATGTCCTACTTTCCTGCTTCCGTGTCTGTCTGGCCCCTGGCGCGCTCTCTCTCTCTCTCTCTCTCTCTCTCTCTCTCTCTCTCTCTCTCTCTCCTAAATTCTTCCTGCTACTTATTCTCTCTACCTGACAGCCCTGCCTATCCCTCCACTGCCTCGCTACTGACCCTTCAGCTTCTTATTAGACAAACCAGGTGCCTTAGGCGGGCAATGTAACACATCTTTACATAGTTAAACAAATGCAGCATAAACAAATGCAGCACATCCTTACATAGTAAAAGTAATATTCCTCAACATAAACAAATGTAACACACCTTCACATAGTTAAAATAATGTTCCACAACACCCAGGCACTGGCTGGGCCTGAGAGAAGGGCTGGAGCCAGGCCTAGGATGCTGTGGGAACCTCTCTTCCCACTGTCTGCCCAGCTGACTCGTCTGTCTCCCCGTGGGTCTGTCTTCCTCTCCTCCTGCCTCTCTCTGTATTCCCGTCTCATTCTTGTTCTCAAAAGCCTCGTCCTTCCTTCCCATGGGCAGACAGAGCTACAGCCATCCTTGCTCCTGTCTCATGAGATTTGGCCAGGCCGGGACCTTCCTGATGCCCCACACCTGTGCAAAGCCCCACCCTCGTCTCAACGGCTGGTCACTTTTCTCCCTTGATGACCAAGAATTCTTTGTCAAAACCCATCAGCTCTTCACCAGCAGCACACTGATGGAGTTGGAATTCATTGGACTCATTGTGACTGACCGCTGTGGATGTTGTTTTGCAGCTTCAAGACCAAAGCACTTGCTGGTATTTATCAACCCTTTCGGAGGAAAAGGTCAGGGCAAGCACATCTATGAAAAAAAAGTGGCGCCTCTATTCACCTTGGCTTCCATCACCACCGAAATCATCAGTAAGTGTATTGGGCGGGGTGGGGGGGGGAGTACGCAGAGGCCACCTTGAGAGGGACTCACATGCCACCACTGGAGGGGACTTTAGCTTAGATCATTTCAAACTCAGCTGAAGCTTTTATACTCTCAGCTGGAAGAATGCAAAAGAAATAATGTACTTAATGCACTTTGCCTATAAAGTACTCACAGGAACAACAAGATTAAAGAACAGAGTTTGAGGGCAGGAAGTCCTTGCAGGAAAGGATACGAGCAATGGACGTTTGAGAATGTCACACGTGGGTCATTTTACAAAAGGTGCTTTAACCCCATGTCATAGCACTCCATCATGGGTGCAATGCTGGTTTCAGAGGGGAAGACAGACATGGTCCACTGCTCCTGCTGGTCTTCGGGGGCTTGCTACAATCCTGTTAGCTAGACACTTCCTGCAGCTGGCCCTGGCTGTAATCCCAGCACTCAGGAGGCTGAGGCAGGAGGACTAGGGGTTGGAGGCCAGCCTGGTCTCATAATAAGACTCTGCATCCAAAAAAAAAAAAAAAAAGCTAATGATAGCAATACAAGTCAAAAGTTTAAAAAAATGAAGAGGTTATCCCGATATCCCATGCTTCCCAAATCTGAGCACAGTCAGAAACACACCAAGATTGAGGCACTCAGGTATCCCAGCATGCTTCATGATAACAGGATACTGGAAACAGTGCAGATGCCCGCAGCAGGAGATGTGAACATAGAATCATGGTGAATCCAGAGGAGCAGTATACAGCAGCTTAAAGGGGTGTTTTCAAAGTACTCTAAACCGTGAAAAATTGTGATAGCCAGGTAGTGGCACATGCCTTTAATCCCAAACACTCAGGAGGCAGAGGCAGGTGGATCTCTGAGTTCAAGGCCAGCCTGGTCTACACAGAGTTCCAGGATAGCCAGGGCTACACAGAAAAACCCTGTCCTGAAAAACCAAAAACCAAACCAAACAAACAAACAAACAAGATTGTGATATGGGCAACTGCAGACACAGAATCGTGTGAGCAGTAAATTTCACTAATAATTTTGCTTTATCACACTGAGTATAAGGATTGTGGGCTAGCCTTATCTTCTTCTTTTTTAAAGATTTATTTAGTTCTTATGTATACAGTGTTCTGCCTGCATGCCAGAAGTGGGCATCAGACCTTTTTATAGATGGTTGTGAGCCACCGTGTGGTTGACTGGGAATTGAACTTGGAACCTCTGGAAGAGCAGCCAGTGATCTTAACCTCTGAGCCATCTCTCCAGCCCCCCACCTTATCTTCTTCCATTTTGGTGTATTCTGAAAAGTTTAAAGTAACTCGTATACTAAGGAATAAATGTAACAGAAGCTGCATTTTATTCTAATACTGTCAAAGAAATTATTCGTTGAGGCTGGAGAGATGACTCAGTGGTTAAGAGCACTTGCTGCTCTTGCAGAGAACCAGGGTTCAATTCCCAGCCCCACAGAGCAGCTCACAACCCCCTGTATGTAACATCTGTCTTGAGGGATCCACTGACCTCTTCTGTGGGCACTGCTTGCACATGGTGCTCATACATACACACATGCAGGCAGACACTCATGCACATAAGTTGAAAAAAAAAATCAGTTGTTGACAAGTGTGAAGAATGTCAGGTCTCGCCTGGTAGAATGGATCCTAAGATGGATGTTTCCCATAGAGGCTGCTTTACTCTTTTGTAAGAGGGAATGAGGTGAGTCCGAGATGGGACTTCCTCTTACAAAATTGCATCCGTTGGCAGTTAGCTTACACATGGGTTCCAAGATGTGAAGATGAACGGTCACGTGTCATGTTTCCCCCACAGTTACTGAGCATGCCAATCAAGCCAAGGAGACCTTATATGAGATCAACACAGACAGCTATGATGGGTGAGTTACACTTGCTTTCCTCTTGGTCACAGACAGTGAATGCTAGCCAAGACCTACCCTGTGGGAGCCTTCCCTGCATGTCATGGGACATGTGTCTTCCACACGCATGCACAGATTTCTCCATGCCTCTCTGCAATCATCCCCATCTCTGGACAGTGCACCAGAAAAACCTGTCCTGCCCATACCTCTTTCTCCCCTTAGCTTCTTTCACTTGGTCCCCTCTGCTCCTGTTTTCTGAGCTCCCGAGACTGTGCCCAGGGCTGGGGTTGACAACAGGAGCAGTGGTCCCCACTCATCTGAGGTCCACTGCTGGGCACAGCAAGGCCGCCCAACGGGATTAAGAGAAGAGAGGGACACCATGTGTCATCCCCTGCCTAGGAGGGCTTCCTACCAGTAGGAATGCTACCACACTGGGGTGGTATTCATGCCCAGCAAGCTTGAATCTCAATATTCAGTGTTTTTTAACCTTTAATCACTATTTTTTTCAGTACTGGACACTAACCCCAGGGTCTTTGTGTGTTAGGCAAGTGTTCTGCCACTAAGATATCCCAGATCAAGCTATAGTTTTATTTTTTTAGTTATTATTTATTTTATGTGTATGATGGTTTGTTTGCATATATGTAGGTGTGTGTACCATGTGTGTACCTGGTCCATGGAGGGCAGAAGAGGAGATCAGATTCCCAGGAAGTGGAGTTGTAGACCGTTGTGAGCTGCCATGTGGGTGCTGGGGATCAAACACCCTGGAAGAGCAGTACATGCTCTTGACCACTGAGCTATCTTCCCGGTCCCCAGACCACAGGTTTTTGATGACGGCTGACCAAGGCTGGGCACACGTATACCTGCTCAGAAACCACCAAAATGCTACAAAATGCAGGGAAGCCAGGGTCTGTGAAGAATCCTGTTGTTTGGAAGAGCAGAATAGGCAGGCTGGCGGGACCTCATCGCATAGGGAATTGTTCAGGCACCGTTTCCAGGTGTCTGACAGGCCAGTCTTGCAAGCCGTCCCCAGGACTGGAGGCTCCCAGCTGCTGGTGGGCTTGACAAACCTGCGCTCCTCCTGCAGCATCGTGTGTGTCGGCGGGGATGGCATGTTCAGTGAGGTGCTGCATGGGGTGATCGGGAGGACGCAACGGAACGCTGGCATTGACCCCAATCACCCCAGAGCCGTGCTGGTGCCCAGTACCCTCAGGATCGGCATCATCCCTGCAGGTATGGTACACATATGCCTTTCTCCAGTCATATGGTCATACCCCCACCCCCTTCATTAGTAAAACTTCCCTAGGATTAGGGCTTCAAGTGGGGGGATAGCATTCCTGATTCATCCTTCGTTTAAATTATGATTCTGCAATCAGAAGGCAGAGAAGAGGGTCAGGAGTTCAAGATCATCCTCTGTTACATAGTGAGTTCAGCCTAGGCTACGTTAGACCCTGATTTAAAAAAAATGATTTTTATAATTTCTCATAACTACACTCTTTCTGTGAGATAAGGTGTGAGTAGCAGAAAGAACACGACTGTGTGTCTGGGAAGACCCTTATCCCGGTGCCCTGAGAGCCCAGCAGCACACAGGACAGTCTCTGCCAACAGTTGGAGGCCAGTGGGGCTGCTATCCTGGAGTCAGGAGAGGTACCTGGCACCTGGGGACAGAGACGGGTTATCCGGGTGGCTGTCTGGAAGAAGTGGCTTCTAATTGACCTGAGAGCTGGGATCTGGGGCTGGTGTGGGCTGAAGAAACCTGCCCAGGAGTTCTGGGACCTTGGGAAGGGACCCAGATGGGGAGGTAGTTGGCAGAACCCAGGACAAGACTTCGCTCACTTTGGGAGGAAGATGTGGCAGCTAGGCTGTATCTTGAGGGTGTCCATCTGGCTTGGCGTGTTTAATGCTTTTCTAGAAAGTTCCTAGTTCTTAGAAAACACAGTGTGATGATCTTGACTTTTACATCCCCTGGATTGAAAGTTTAGGAGATTGGGAAAGCACACTCCTGGGTGTGTCTATGAGGGTGCTTTGAGGAAAGCTTTGGTGGGATATTTGATGTGCCTGAGGGCGGAGCTTCATTAGCAGGCTTGATGAGAACATTACCAGAGACCCAGTCCTTCAAGATGAAGGCAAGCTGGCTGAGAGACCCTGAGGGAAGACAAGTTGGTTTCCTAGCCAAAGATGTAGAGCCCTTACTGTTAGCCAGTCGCTTACAAGTCATCCTTTGGCCATCAGAGTGACCTGTGGAGTCCCTGAGTCTATGGAAGTTGCTACATGAATAGTATGTGATGCTATTCAAAGAGGCTCAGGGAATTGACCTCTGCTTAGTAGGGGCCATGTCCAAAACTTGATCTTTTCTGTGCCACCAGAACTGTGAGCTCCAGTTGGCTGCTGGCCTGTGGGCTAAGCAAGCAGAGAACTCCCACCATTCAGTGTGTAGGGAATGCCAAGTGTTCCTGTGAGCACAGATCATTCTTTACAACCTGGCCCTCAGTGCTAAGGTCGTGCCTGGCCGCGTCAGTAGGGTGGTGAATGAAAGCCCTCAGAGGCACGTCCAGCCTCTTCACAGCAGAACAGCAAATGGACAAGTGGACGTGTGAACCGCTTGTCCTTGGGATGAAACCTGAAACGATGGCTTTGTGTGACCTCCACCGGATCCAGCTGGTTCAGAAGCCTGGTGTTTCTTTCACTTCATTAAAGCACAAAATGAGTTTCTTTGGTAGAATGCTCACATGGTGCCGAGTCAGCTCTGACTTCTGCCCAGCTCCGTTTCAGCCAGGTGACAACTCCCATGCTGAGCAGCACTCAGGCAGCAGAGTCTCACTTGATGCCCACCGTGGGGACTGCAGGACAGTGCAATAGGGATGGGGGTGGACATGAGCTGCTGAACACTTTTGCCCCTCAGCCTTGATGTCAAGGAAAGTTCTCAGGGAATTGACTATTCAGTGCAATCATGATCACCTGGGGCAAGGCAAAGAGCTGGTCAGGCTGAGCAAGGGAGGCGGGGCCAGGGGCCTGGGATGTGAGACTCTCCCCTGTGCACCCAGCAGAAAGGATGGGAACCGTGCTCCAGCAGAGCTGGGGTCATCACGGGCTCTAGTTCTAGTTACTTTTCTGTTCCTGTGGTAACACACTGTCACCAAAGGCAGCTTAGGAAGGAAAGGGTTTATTCAGCTTACACTTCCAGGTCACAGTCCATCATTAAGGAAAGTCAGGGCAGGTACCCACTCAAGCAGGAACTGAGGCAGAAACCATGGATGCTGCTAATTAGCTTGTTCATTGGCTCATGCTTAGCCAGCTTTCTTATCCAGCCCAGGCCCACCTGCCTAGGGATGGGACCACCCACAGGGGGCTGGGTCCTCCCACATCAGTCAAGGTAAAACCTCTCACAGACATGGCCACAGGTCAGTCTGACTGAGACAGTTCTTCAATTGAGGTTCCTTCTTCCCAGGTGACTCTCGGGTTGTGCCAAGTTGACAATAAAAACTAAGACCTTCACAGTTCACTTCGTTTGCTGTGTACTTCTCTATGACGATGCTCTGTGCAGGACTCCCGTTGTTCTCAAGGTCTAGGCTGGGCTGTGCAGCACTGCTGGCAGCTACATAGGTGTGGGCAGGGGTCACACACCTTCCAGAACTTTCCAAGGGAGGGAAGTGGCTGCCTGCATTGCAGACATCTCTTAGAAGCTCCAAGAGGGTTCGGGATGGTCTCTGTGTCCGGGTATGCTGCAGGCCACTTCATGGAGGGAGGCATTACCATAAGGCCATTTTTAGTATTTTCAACCTTCATGTTTCAGGTGAAATTCTTTTTTCTTTTTAATTCTCTAGCTGTTCCAGGGTCACAGATGGGCAGGATCAGCAGAGTGGAAGTTAGTTATAGTTTTGGCCAGTTACATTAGCAGTAAGAGCTTTCCTGTCCTCTTCGCAGGGTCCACGGATTGTGTGTGTTACTCAACAGTGGGCACAAACGATGCCGAGACGTCAGCTCTGCACATCATTGTTGGTGAGTCCAGGCTTATTTCCCTAAGGTTTTGTATTTCATTGTATGTATATGAGTGTTCTTCTGCCTGTGTGTACATCTGTGTACCACGTGTATGAGAGTGCCTGAGGAGGAGGTGAGCCTTCATGTGGGTGCTGGGAATCGAACCCAGGTCCTTCTCAACAAGTGCTCTTAACCACCAAGTCAGCTCTCCAGCCCCAAGTCCTGTCTTACACATGTGGCTGCCCCCTGCACAGACCCCAGGCCACGGCTAGCTTCATGTGGCCCCCGCTGTCTCACGTTCTCCCTTGCTCTCCTCCCTTGGCTGGCCGCCAGGACTAATCCCCATTGCAAAACACCTGCAAGGCTCCAGGCTGAGTTACTCCTTTGAGTGACAGACACGCCCAGCCCCTGCTCCAGTCCCAAGTGAGAAACCCCTCCAGGGGAAAAGCTGTGGGGCTCCTGAGAAATGGCTGGTGTCCCTGCCCACCCCATCACTCTTTACAGGGTCCTGTTTTACTTACAGTCATGGAAATGCTTTATTTTAAAATAACCACCTGGGATTTTATTGTTGGTTTGGGTGGCGTTTTTTGTTTTGTTTTTGTTTGTTTGTTTTTGAGACAGGGTCTCAATATGTAGTAGTTCCAGCTGGCTGGTACTTACTACGTTGACCAGACTAGTCTCAAACTCACAGGGATCTGCTTCCCAAGTGTAATTTTTTTTTTTTTTTTTTTTTTTTTGAGACAAGCCTTTTCTATATCACCTAGGCTGGCCTCAAATTCACAATCCCTTGCCTCAGCCTCCTGAGTACGGGGATTGCAGGTGTGTGTACCACCACACTTGGTAGATTTTGTGTTTTAAGTATTGCATACCTGTTTTCAACCCCAAGCCTGCTCTTCTCTCCGTCCATGGTAACATGGACACCCCTCCTGGATACGCTCTGTCCTGTCCCTTCAGAACAGTGCTCAGACCTTGCTTGGAAATAGGAGCCCAAACTTGTCATTGGAGAGCTTGTTTAGAGGTTCCGGCATGTACCCTGGGTCCAAGAATGGTCCTCCTCTACCCAGGGAGGTTGTCCTCTCCGACTGGGAGGGATGCAGATGAAGCAATGGAAGAGGAAGGGGACACCCACCTAACCAGCCAGATAAGCTGAGTCCACCCTGGTGTGTGTAATGGCGTGACAGATGTCCCAGCCAGATAACCGTTGTCACATCTGAGTTTTGTCACCCAGATTGCTACACTGCACGAGTTCTGTCTCTTTGTGTTTGCAACAGGCGGGCACCTCCTGTATATGGGGAGGCAGGGCAGAGGAGGTCAGAGTGGGGACGGGGCTCCCTGATAGTTCTCCTCTCCCACAGGGGACTCCCTGGCCATAGATGTGTCCTCCGTGCACCACAACAGCACCTTGCTGCGGTACTCGGTGTCTCTGCTGGGCTACGGCTTCTACGGGGACTTAATCAAGGACAGTGAAAAGAAACGGTGGATGGGCCTCGTCAGATACGACTTCTCAGGTATGCGGAGTCCACAGACATTGTGCTAATCCACACAGTGGCCCCAGGGACAGACTCGGGCCTTGCTTCCCAGAAATGGGGGCATGACCCTGAATCTGGCTATTGTGACCCAGATCGTGTCAGAACTAGACTGGGTCATGTGTCAGAACTAGACTGAGGGAGGCCCTGTGGACTGGGAGCTTGGCTTTACCATCTGTCGTGTAAGTGGTACTAACCCAAGAGATCAAGGCAGGTGTTTTCACGGACCGAGATTCTTTTTACGGTCACCCTGAGCACAGCAGGTGAAATGGGAGGAAGCTTCGCTATGAAAAAGTGCAGCAGCCCTGGGCACCTGCCCTTTAGACTCAGGTTCACTTCCTCCCTTCCCACAAATGCACCGTCTTCCTGAGCTTCTACAGTAGCGGCCATCAGCCGTCTAGCTACACCCGTGAGCATGCGTAACTGACCAGGACAGGAGAGGTCTGAGGTCTGCACCTGCTTCAGCGGAACTCCAGCAGGGAGGGGGAGGACTGGACCGGCGTTCCCCTTCCTCCCTGCCCTCCTGTTGTGCAGCAGGGACTCGGTCCCCATTTCACAGTTGAGACAACAGGCAGGATGCTTACATGGCTTGCCCAGGTCTGGTATCACTTCCTGCAGGTCACTGGCTCTCAGAGGAGGTAGGCATCAGTGTCTCTGGGAGGCTTATTAGTGCCCAGACCTCACTCGGGGCCTTCCCAAAGTACAGCTGGAGTGGGGCAGACCTGTAAACAGTGCCCTGGGGATGCAGATAGGTCCCCAGTCATAGCCATGTTCCCTCTTACCTAGTCACCAAGCTAGGATGAACGAGAAATGCAGGTCAGCTTCAGGCTGCACCCAAAGTTACCACCTGCTGGTTTCAGGTAGTGGGTGGGTACTCCTCCCACCCCCATCGGGTTTAAAGTGCCAAGGAGAGGAGCTTAGGGGAAAAAATGTGAAATGCAGGGTGTGGTATTCTGGTGGTCCAGGTGAATCCCTTTCCTGGGTTTAGTGCATTCCCCTTGTCTGGGCCCTGTTCTGTACAGTCTGCCTTTGGCAAAACTGTAAAGTTTAACAACTCTGAGCACTAGAACCTACCCCTTTCCTTGTGAGAGGAAGGAAGGCAACCTCTGGTGTGGCAGAGGTACAACATATACCCAGCCCTTCGGAGTAGGACTCTGAGTGCTGGGCAAACTGACCATTTCTATATTGAAGTACTGTGCCTGCCCCCATCTTCTGGGATGGAGAGCCCCTGCTGGTCCAGACCCTCTGGCTGGTACCTTCCTTCTCATTCCTCTCAGAACACATCTGAGAAGCCCCATCCTTCCTCTCAGGTGGAGCAGCTCTCCTGGTCTTTGTTCCCACCACATTACGGTCCTGAGAGAGCCACTTGAGGGTGTTAGCGCACACCACACCGGTTGATGTTGGTGTTTGGCTGCAGTGAGGTGGAAAGTTGTCCACTGTGCTGGGCAGCTGAGAGCTTTATGAAGGACAGCAAGGTGTGAAATGAAGCATTCTGTCCTGGACTCTCGGACATGCCAGGGCTGGCTGTCGGCAGCTGAGGCGGGAACCTAGGGTTTGGAAAGAGGTCTCTGCTTGCGATGAGACAGCTGTCCCCAGTGTCCTGTTAGAGCTCAGCGCTGCACACCACACACAGCTACCAGCCTGCTCACTGTGGGTCAGCGCCTCCAGGGCGCCGGACACTGGACATTTCCTGGGGCCCACAGGGAGTAAATGGAAAGGACATGCAGGCCGAGGCAACAGACGCCCCATGATCCAGAGCCATTCTCCACAAAGCTCCCCCTGGCACGCTTCCTGCACCCAGCCCCTGGCATAGGGGACAAGCACCTTGGAGGGGCATCCAGAATAAGGTGGGAGGAGCCAGGACCCTCCTCCCTGGGGGAGGCTATGATGAAGTGGGGCCTGGCCCCTGTGTGGAATGGAAGGGCGGGCTTGGTGTACTAGGGGTTAGATGGGGTGGACTCCTCAAGGCCAGCGTCACATCACAGCATACATAAACTAGACAAAGATGTTGTACAGGACCACAGCGAGCCCAGCTAGTCCCAGAGCAGGTGGTCACCCTACGACATACCTGGACTCCCCTGTGCCTCCTGCCCACTCCCTACTATTAGAGGCCCATCGGTCCGGCCTGTTGGCCTTGCTCAACCTGACATGCACCATGCCGCTGGTACCATGGATAGCACCTTTAGCAGGCAGGCGGTACCACCCTGACCTTGGTCCTAAGTTCACCCAGGAGACCCCCAATGTTGTGGATGACGATAACTCTGGTGGGGGCTAAGCACACAGGAGGCAGGGGGCATTGCTGACCACGGTGAAGAAGGGTGGTAGAGACCCTGAGCCATCAGGCCACACCACTGAGTTCATGCAAGGTCACTGCTGCCAAATACCCTGCTTGGCAACTTGAAGGCATCCTGGATATGTGGCCAAAGCCCTGACCACACCTCTCACCAGCGGTTTTGATGTGGTGCTGGTACTTGGGCCATTGTGGGGAGGGCAGAATCTGCATCTCCTCCTGGTTTAGTAGCAATGCCACTTGGCATGGTACCAATGCCACCTGGTACGGTAGCAATGTTGCCTGCAATGCCCCTCCTGCCCCCTGCAAACTGGTCAGCTTCCTGTCTTCTCTTTCTTCTTTAAAAAATTATTATTTTGTGTGTCTGAGCATTACATATATGTCTGATGCCTATGGATGCCAGAAGAGGGTGTCAGATCCTCTGGAACTGAAATTACATATGGTTGTGAGCCACTGTGTGGGTTCTGGGACTCCAACCTGGGTCCTATGGAAGGACGACCAGTGCTCTTGACTGCTGAGCTACCTTTCTCCAGACCACTGTCCTCGTGGTGGTGGTGGTGGTGTGTGTGTGTGTAAGGACACCTGTAACCAGACACTGACACATGGGTGTTCTTTCTCGACTGCTCTTTTCTCCAGGGTTGAAGACCTTTCTTTCTCATCAGTACTATGAAGGTACAGTGTCCTTCCTCCCAGCACAGCACACAGTGGGATCTCCACGGGACAAGAAACCTTGCCGGGCCGGGTAAGCAGGTGCATTTCTGCTTGGGTTTCCATTGTAAATCACTTGACCTATGCAGGGCTGTTTGGGAGCCTGTTCCTGTTAGGATAGTGGATGCAGAAGGATTTTCTAAACAGAGGGAAGACTCTTAAGTTTTGTGGGGGGCTTCCCAGTTCACAGATGCTTCCCGAAGAGCTGGCTCAGCATCTCCATCCTGGCGATGTGCATAGCAGCTATGTTCTCCCCATGGTGCAGACTCAAGGCACAAATCCAATACTAGGCCAGTCACACCCTCACCCAGATGAGAAATATGCACTCAGTGAATGGCTCAGCTCTGAGTTACCGGAGCATAGGCTCATCACACTTGTTACCTGAGATAAGGGCATTTTCACTCTAAGGCTGCTTGGTGGATTTTGCACATCCCCATTGATGCATCCCGAGCTAGGCAGGTAAGCCTGTCCTAGAGACGTTTGCAAGCCTTGGAGAAAGAAGCTGCTGATTGACAGGTGTGATTTTCGGTCTAATCTTGAGAGTTCAAAAGTAGTACGCCAAAGAATTTCTGTTGAAGCCTTTGAAACTCGAGCCTTTCATTATCTGAAAAGAGCTTAAATGCTTTTCTGTGTGTGGAGACCAGGGGCTTCGCCGTTGAAATGTGCTCAATGCATGCACTAGAGGTGCGGTGACCACGCTGTCTTCCAGGTGCTTTGTGTGCAGGCAGAGCAAGCAGCAGCTGGAAGAAGAGCAGAAGAAAGCCCTGTATGGCCTGGAGAACGCTGGTAATCACTGCGAGTGTGTTCTTGTGTGGGGCTCTCGGTGCGCGGCCTCCTCTGGCTGTCCAGCCTATCCCCCTCTTCTCCTGGTTAGATTGTGTCAGTTTTATCTCTAGCTCTAGGCAGCATCCAGTCATTGCAGCTTTGGAGAGGCTAGGGAACCTAGATATTTGTGGAAAGGCCTTCAGTCGCTGTCACAAGGCTGACCAGAGCCAAGGCTGCTGCTGTTTCAGCTACTATGGAAGAGGGATTGGCAAATATCCTGTTTGGGCTTGGCTGAATGAGCGCCTTCTGCTGTAGTCACCAAAGGCCTTTGTTACATCTCTACCCAGCAAGAATGACACCTCCAGTGGGTATATAAGCGGGCGTGTCACCGTCCTAGAGCATTGTCTATGACCTCTGAGATTGGAGTTTTGTGTCGTATTCACATGCAAGCTATTGTTCTTTTCATTTTTAAGACTATTCAAATCTATGGCGAGCATTCTTGGCCTATAAGCCGTATAAAGAGAGATGCTAGGCCAGATTAACCCCTGCAGAGGTCTGCTGCTGTACCAGGCTTTTCCTTTTGAGCCACCAACCAGCTCCCAAATCATGGCACAGAGACTTATTAGTTATGAATGCTCAGCCTAGCTTAGGCTCGTTTCTGGCTACTTCTTTTAACTTAAATTAACTTGTTTCTCTTTATCTACCTTTTTTTTTTGTCTGAGAGCATTTTACCTTTTTTCCTTCAGTACATCTTACTTTCATTACCTCTTGTGTCTGGCTGGCTGGTGGCTGCCTGGATTCCGGCCCTGAGTATGTCTGCCTCTTTCTCCCTTGTTCTCTTCTTTCTTCTTCTCCTCCCTCCCTCTCTATGTCTCTCCCTGCCTAGAGTTCTCCTATTTATTCTCTCTGCCTGTCAGCCCCACCTATCCTTTCTCCTGCCTAGCTATTGGACGATCAGCGGTTTATTAGACCAATCAGGTGCCTTAGGCAGGCAAGGCGAAACAAATGCAACACATCTTTACATAATTAACACACACCCTTACATCGTTCTACAAATGCAGCATAAACAAATGTAACACCTTTACACAGTTAAAGTAATAGCCCTCAGCATAACCAAATGTAACACCTCTTTGCCCAGTTAAAATAATATTCCACAACAGTCTGCTCACCCTTGTTAAACTGCTGTCCAAAAGTGCTCTTATGGGAAATAGGGAAATGACCTGCTCAGGTCCTAAAGTGAGTGGGTAGTTCCATGGCATGTCATTGGGCCAGA
Organism: Peromyscus aztecus; assembly: GCA_902168405.1. NCBI lineage: Eukaryota > Metazoa > Chordata > Mammalia > Rodentia > Cricetidae > Peromyscus > Peromyscus aztecus. The sequence goes on along the minus strand of CABHPQ010157189.1, from coordinate 4,783 downwards.
ATGAAAGCCAAGAACCACAGCAAGAGGGAGAGCGGCTACCGTTCCCTACAGCTGTGCAGCTGCCTCTGCACCATGTTGACCACGGCGCCCATCCTCTGTCTTCCTCAGAGGAAATGGAAGAGTGGCAAGTTGTGTGTGGGAAGTTCCTGGCGATCAATGCCACCAACATGTCCTGTGCTTGTCCCCGGAGCCCTGGGGGCATGTCCCCGGCTGCCCATCTGGGAGATGGATCTTCCGACCTCATCCTCATCCGGAAGTGCTCCAGATTCAACTTCCTGAGATTTCTGGTCCGGCATACCAACCAGGATGATCAGGTGAGGTGCACTCTTGCCCCAAGGTCAATTACATTTGGACAGTCCCTGCTGCGCTGGTTTGTAGGATCCGTTGTTAACTCCAAGGAAAGAAGATCTTTGGATGTGTTATCTCACTCGTTAGCCTCCTTATCGGTTCCTTCATGTAAATTTCATTTAAAAACATAATTCTAGGGGCTGGAGGAATGGCTCAGCAGTTTTAAGAGCACTAGTAGTCCTTGCAGAGGACCCAGGTTCAATTCCCAGCACCCATATGATGGCTCTCAATTGTAACTCCAGTTCCAGGGTATTCAATGCCTTTTTCTGGCCTGCATGGGCATCAGGCAAGTACATGCTACACAGGCATACATGCAGGCAAAACACACCCCCACACACATACAATTAAATAATTAATTTTTAAAAGTAGAGAATTCTGCAAAACATCACTAATGAATCACAGGGTTCTTTCAAGGACTCATATCTGTGGAGGATTTAAAAAATTGTGTGTGTGTGTGTGTGTGTGTGTGTCTCTCTGTCTGTCTGTGTCTGTCTGTGGATACGTGCACGTGAGTGCAATTGTCTGTGGAGACCAGAAGTGTTGGATCCCCCTGGAGGTAAAGTTACAAGTAGCTGTGAGCCATCTGATGTAGGCGGGTGCTGGGAACCAAACTTGGGTCCTTTAGAAAAGCAGTCTGGGTTCTTAACCTCTGTGCCATCTCCCTAGCCTCAGACTTGAGATGTCAAAGGTATCAGCAGTTGTCTGAAGCTCCTGGGAGGGTGGTACACATGCTGTCTGTAAGCTGTCACACAAAGAACACTGGTGGCTTGGAGACACTACTCTATGTGTCTTCACGAGACCACGAGTCCCAGCTGGCTGAAGCAGCAGGGCTGGAAGGTTGGTCTCACTGATTGGCCGCCATGATGTTTGCCTCGGCAGTTCGACTTCACTTTCGTTGAAGTTTATCGAGTCAAGAAATTCCAGTTCACATCGAAGCACGTGGAAGATGAGGACAGTGACCTGAAGGAACACGGGAAGCAGCCGTTTGGGCAGATCTGCAACGACAGCCCCATCTGCAGCTGCTCGACCTCTAGGAGCTCCTGGAACTGTGATGGGGAGGTCCTGTACAGCCCTGCCATCGAGGTCAGGTGAGTGGGCAGGACCCCAGCCACCTGCCCAGACTGTCTGTCACGAGTGCTGTGTCTGCCAAAGTGAGCTCACTGGGGTTTGTGGCAGAAAACAAGAGGCATTGTTTCCCCCTGTCCTTACGCCAGGCGTGGAAGCTGTGTGGTCTGAAGTTTGCATGGGGCAGGTGTTGTATTTTAAAAACGGCGTCCGACGCTCAGGTGGGAGCCATGGAGAGAGGTACACCATGCAGACCGCACTCATGTGCAGAGTTTTATTGGGGTAAGGGAGAGAAGGGAGCTGAGGAGAGGAGAGAAGACAAGAAAAGGAGCCCGGACAGGGGGCAGAGAGGAGTTGCAGACATGACCTTGTAGGGGTGTGGGGGAGAGAAGAGACGGGGAGAGAGAGGAGAGGGGGGAGGGAGGGAGAGGAGAGGATGGGGAAGGGGAGGGGAGAGGGAGAGAGCAAGTCAACGGCCCCGCCCTTTTATAAGGGGACGGTGCACATTCGCAGAGAGACCATGCAGCAATGAGCGCTTGATGTTGTCAGGACCCTGAGTGGGCCAAGGTATTGCCTGTGTATTGGCCAGGTCCCCAAGGAGCAGGGCTGAATGCTAACAGCAGGTGCTGACTTTGTGGTGCTGTGATCTGCAGACATGTTGATCCTCCTCTGTTCTGGTCTCTTTCTTTCCTGTACTCTGTCTTCTGCCCTTGGTCTCTGTCATATTCACACCGCCCCCCTCTCTCTAGTTAGAAGAATAATCAAAAGCAACTGGCTTCATGGGTACTTCCTACGTCCTGGGTTCCCCCAAATGTATCTGGCCTCCGTGGCCAGGGATAGGTGCACAAGGTAGGAATGAGCAGCACTAGGCAGGAGTCAGAGGTGTTGAGAAGAACATCCTGAGGCTATCAGGAAAAGAGGGAGGTGGAGTCTCAGAGGGGCCTGTAGAGGCCACACAGCCTTGGTGACCAGCAAGGACATGTGCAAGAGCCCAGAGCCAGCTGGCTGGCTCTTAGTGACTTCACCCATTCAGTCACCTAGGTCCCCAATGGGAGCTCAAAGTCACTCTTAGCCAAGGGGAGGCTCACTCACATGCCTACTGTTGCTGGTGTGTGTGTGTGGGGGGGGGGCATTTCTTCCCCAACATGTGCTATTGGAATAGAACCCAACAGAAGAGAGCAAAGTCTTTCCCCATAGAAAGAATAAAGCAAGTTGTCTTTCAAAAACAGACTTATTGATTTAGTGTTGTGCACATTCGGAGACTAAGGAGAACTGTAAGATTCCGGGAGGTGTGGGGCTCAGGTCGGCTGTGAGCGATGGAACACACGTGGAGTTTAAATGGAGCTGTTTGTCTCTGCAGGGTCCACTGCCAGCTGGTGCGCCTCTTTGCTCGGGGAATCGAAGAAGAGTCCTAAGCAAGACTCCCAAAGCTGAGAAGTCGACCTTGAGCTTGGGGAGTGTGAAAATTACTTAAGAAAATTTCGACAGACTAATTACGTTGATATATCCATTTAAATTTAGAAATTTATTTTTGATAGGTAAATCTTGGTTTTCAGAAAAGACAGCTTTGTCAACAATTCCGTATACATACCTGGCACCCTCGCCTCGGTTCTATGTGCATCTGAGTCGCTTTTCACGTAACTCGTTCTCAGCAAATGGCACTTGCTGGTCCGGGGTGTTGGTTTGCTAGATTGTAGCCATGCCGGCCATGCAGATTTCAAGACAGCCCTTTCGTGGCCATACTGCAATAATTTTAGGGACATTATAATATGAACACTTCCCAGGAATCAGGTTACACCATCTGGACACACGGGTAACGACCCGGTCACTCTGATCCCTTTGCGAGACTTTCTCTGGAGTTGTTCGTGACCAGGTCTGGGAAAGTCGATGGCTCTCTTTGCCTTCACTTTATGCCAACCTTCATTTATGATCAGGATGTTGCTATGTGGCCCCTGCTGTATGCCACAACTGTGACGACACAGTGAGGTCCTCTGCACAGCTGCGCCTCCAGAGCGAGGCCATGTCACCGCGAGAAGACCCCCCCAGGGTGACGTCTCCTCCTCAGGATTCTCCCCCACCTCGGCTGCCATCACAGCTGCATCCTGTGAAACAGTCCAGCAAAGTACCCACTGGAAGTTCCGTTCTGTCAACCCTGGTAGCCTGCACACCCTGGCCAGGGAAGTCTGTGAATCACTGGCCAAAGGGAGCCTCCATTTGGAATCAAAAGCACTTGGCACAGCTGGGCTTTGGGAGGTTGGGGGTGGGGTGGGCAGAGGGCAACTGGCATGCACAGAGGGTATTTTGGAGATCCTAGACCACCTCAACCTGAGTGTCACCAGTGGGATGGTGGATTATCCCAGGTCACCTCCAGGTACTTTGGTGCAAACCCTGTGTCTATTCCCAGGGTCCACGTCCATTCTTCCCTCCCTGTGGGTTCTCTTCCATGTATTTATTGACAGCTTTCTCCTTGTTTATCAGAAGGGTATCTAATCCATGCCTTGGCTACTTGCTTTGTCTCCACGAGGGGACCGCTAGCTGCTCTGGCTGAAACCCTGGGCTCATGACCAGTTTCCTCTGAAGGCATTCTCAGCCACGCACTACGGCCTGCGCTGTGTCTCCAGACTGATGCATCTGAGAAGTGTGATCAAGAGTTTTATGTGAAATTCAAGAATATGCAGCTTACACTTGGCTTGCAAAGGGGGGGGGGCTGACTGTTACTAGAGTAGGTTTCAGGTTCTGTATTGGGGAAAGTGTACAACTCATGCCGATCCCATTCGTCAGTACGGAGTTTTCTGCAGGCTGCCCCTGTTTCTAGGTGCTCTTGCGTTGACTTCTATTTTGAAGCATACATGAAATTCTCTGTTTAGCATTCAGTCCCATCCAGACAAAGGGGCAGCTGTAAAGGTTTAGGAACCATGTTAAAGGTAATTATGGTAGTGGTGCTATTTAATGATTGATGGTCAAGGGAAAGGGCTGGATCGAAAGAGTAAATGCACCTAGCCATTTCTATCCAGGTCTGTTCCTGGGTAGGCAGAACCCAAAGGTGTCAGACTAGCAGCTCTTGGAGTAGGTAGGTAGCCCTGGAACAGTGTCAGGGCAGACGCTTGGGTGGCCACCTCACTGTCCATCCACCCCTGGCATTCCAGAGGGGCTCAGGACCTGAGGCAGCTGTGGGTGCTCCCAGCTCTCAGGAACTGTACTCTCCCACAAATTCAGGTCTTCACTGGCCTTGCTACATGCTGCCCACGCCCTGGTCCCCACTGCCGCTGCCAGTTCTAGAGGAGGGGTCTAGATAGAGGAGGCTTTGACGGTGGTTAGCAGTGCAAGCCATGTTCAGAATCTCAACCTTGGCACTATCCTGGAGCGTCAC
>CABHPQ010157188.1:0-41243 GCA_902168405.1 Peromyscus aztecus | reverse complement strand
AGGTCACCCCCTAGGCAGTCAGCCAGCAGTAGAAAATCAAAGTAGCCATTTTATTAGACTTAGCTCATAATTATTTTAGCAAACTATTCTCATGGTCTGTGTTTCCCTCTCCCGTGCATCTCGGAAGAATGAAATGACTCCCAGGTATGCGTCCGTGTGCTCAGAAGTTGCCATTCATGAATAATTGCCTTATATGTCGACTGATGTGACAAGATCCATCCCACTCTCATAATTAGGACTAAGAGAATGCATTTTGATATTCCAATGTCAAGAATGATACTCACATTGCTCATGACTTAAGGTTCATTGAGAGCTGGAAACTCTCAAATTCATACTTCAAAAGAAAGAGTTTGAGGGAGGCCTAGACGAGAAATCCTAAGTAATTAAAACTAATATTTTTGTCAAATCAAGTGTTGAGCTTTTGAGTGGGCAGAATTTTATTACGATACACATAGCTTTCGAATCCTAAATGAAAATATTTCCTTTATTCGCACTTATGAGATTTCCCTCTCTCTGAACTCCCTTTAACAAATTCTGTGGGGAGTAAATAGCAACTTTGTCTACTTTGTAATTTTGTCTGTGCCCAAGCCCAGGCTACCACTCTTAAATGCTTTCAGCTTTGTTGAGAAGGCAATAACAAGACTGTGTTGACATTTAGAACAGACTCATCCCACTGCTGGGAAACCCATTCAACCTGGAGCCTCCTAATGGTGCATCAATAATCTTTGTGTCATAGGTGAAGACTAGTAAAATTAGCACTTAATGCAGACAAGTCTTCCCAGACTTCCTGAGTTAATTTATGGGAGGAAGTGGATGACTCTTTCTCCACTCTTTGTTCTTCTGTTTTTAAGGCACACTTTATTCCTTGAAGACATTATTCATTCCCATGGATTTCATATCTGCCTCTTTATTGCTGGCTTCTATCTCACTCATTAACAAGACCTAAATTCTCTGACCTCAATTTAATATTCTAGTCCCATATCCTCCTCCATTATCATTCTCTAGCCTTGCCTTCCTCACATTGCATTGAAATTGTTCATTTATGTTGCTGCTTTACAAGATCCTATAGGTTAAAGCCCAAGCTATGCTAATTTTTTGTATTCCCAGAACCTGGCATAGTGATTAGGGCAAGTAATTACCCGGTATGCACTGGATGAGTGAAGGAATGAATTCATGGGCAATGTATGCTATCACAGGCTTTACGGCTATCATGAACTTCCTACCCTATATATAAATGGTCTACCACACTTCTCACTGCGGCACATGTGGCACAGTCTGCTTCACATCTTTCCTTTTGCTTTTATCTTACCTTCAAATTGTCTGCTCACTGAGCCATTAAGCCCTTGTATTAGTAGTCTCCAGAAAAATAGAACCAACAGCATATACAGATATATATGAAATAAAGTCCATTTTGGGAACTGGATCACATCATGGTCCTGGGGAGTACGTCCCATGAAATGCCTCTGCACTCTGGTGGTTTAATCAGCCCTGGAAGCCTGAAACTCAAGCACTTCAGCTTCCTATAATATTTTGATGTAAGCCCTAACAACAAAGAGAAAAATAATTAATATCTCTTCTGCCCATTCACTTAGTAGGCCTGCAATGGATTAGATGATGCCTATCCAGTACTTATACACGAAAACACTTTCAGAGACACACTCAGCAACAGGTGTTTCATCAGTTAAGCAGGCATCCCTAGATGTTGTGTAGCAGTTTCCTCACAGTTGAAACCATCTGTCCTGGAGGGAAGCTCCTTAAGCCAAAAGGTAAACAACACAGAATAGCTTCAGGAAGTCTGTGAAACTGACTATATTCACTAGGCCCCTGCCTGCCAGGGCAAACAATAAAGATCACTAAGGGTCGGCCTCAGACAAGCCAAGCTAGCTGCCAAGAAGACTAAGACAAGACCAGCTGCCTAGAAGAAGCAGAAACTAGCTGAGCTGCCTGGAAGAGGTTTAGAACAATGGAGTCACTTGGACAGGACACGCATCAATCTGTCGAGCTACCTTTAGGCTGTGCAGTGTGCTCCAGGTTCTCAGGTTTTGTGAGCTGTCACTCATACTGGGGTAGGCTTTGGTAATGCAGTTGTTTTTGAGTCATTTTCCCTCCTGCAAATAACCCCTCCCTCATATTCCTGTAAGTAATCCCAATAAAACTCCCTGGTTCACCAACTGGAACTTTGGTGTTATCTGTACTTTGGTTTGTTGCAGCTTTCCTATCTGGGTTGAGCAGATATGTGTCTCCCTAGCAATAGTCTCGCTATACAACATTAGTCCAGTCAAACTGACATAGGAGATGAGTTATTAAATCATTGGGGTCCTGCAGCTCAGACTTTTCTAGCTGAAAAGAATGCAGTTCTGGATAAATGAGGACTCCTAAACAGTCAACATTTTCTTTCACAGAGAAACCACCATCATTCAACACCGATTGCCACTCATGGATCCTCTAAAACACAGAATCTATTTTCAGGTAAATTGAATTTATTATGAGACACAAAATTTCAGTGATAACAGCAAATACACTTTTTTCTAAAACTACAATTTTGGAAGGATTTTTTTTTACTGTTGCATAAATCATTAAAATTTTGAATAAAGAATCTAAATTGATCTAATATTTGCAGTAAATTTTCTCAACTTTATTGGGGGCAAATATACAAAAGTTCAGGGCAGAAAAACATTTTACCTCTATTGATGATAAAGGGGGTGAATTTTTTTAACCTTGGAATATATTAGGAATTCACTTTAATATACTTTATTTAATTGAGCAGATAAAAGTACATATATAATTACCTTTTAAAAATTGCTGTAATTAGTGGAAATTTAAATGATTCAGCTAAGTATTTTGTTTTTTTTTTATCATTTATAATTAACCTTTTCATCCAGAAGTTTTTCCAGAATTTCATACTTACTTTTGTTTGCTGGAGACTACAGTGAAGAAAATAATCCTCAGCAAGTAAGAGATAATGCATCATAAGTTGCCTTAAAGACTTAGGCATTGGTAAATATTTGAAACTAGAACATAGATTATATCAGAGCATACATGATATCTTTTTAGGACAAAAGCTATTTTGGAAGATTTCAGTAGAGTTGATATTGAAGTCTTGAAAATTTGGGGATATACCTTTTATTTTTGGTAATTTTGGCATAGTTATTTGTGGAATAATTACTCTAATAACATAAACTTAAATTCAAGAGCCAGAATAAAATAGGATTGATATTATAATTCTCTGTGAAGTGACTCAATTAACAATTTCACACTGAACAACTTTGACTTTTTCTCTGCCTGGATTACATGCAACAGCCATGCCATTTGTTTTTACTATAACTTTAGGTTTTGTTTGTAGAGAACAACACAAAGCTATTTGCCAACTACCCTGTTATAAAGGTACACATTGCCTCACAGAGCTGCCTACATCTCTCCTAGGTTATTAAGTGGGTGGGTGACAGATAAGCAAAGCAAGAACATTTGTGTCCTAGGGTTAACTGCTACTCATTCTGTGACCATAGCAGGATAATTAACCTTTCTGAACTGTTTTGAGTATAAGTGTCCATGATGATGCCAGTGAATCCCTCCAATGATGGTTGCTTTAATGAAATAAAACAATATGTTTGAATAATATGAAACAGTGACAGATTAGTAAAGCCATTTAAAAGTAGTGATGTTTTTAATGTATCAGAGTATCCTACTTCACCGAGTTATTAGAATGTCTCATCAAATAGTATCACTGAATTAACCATAAGAACAGCTTTGCTTTACAGTCTTTGTGACACTGTTGCAAAGATGGGTTATGGACTAATAGAAAACTTAAAACCAGTAGGTAAAGTAAATTCAAGGGTTCTATCACTAGTCCTCATTTAGAAGTGATGGAATGGGGGGAAGGATGAATCTCCCTAGGAAAGGGAAATAGAATATTTAGGATTGGATGAGGGAAGGGACAGGAACAGGATCAAACTGGGAGGAGGAGGGAAGAGGAAGGTGAAAGAGGGAACACAGGAACAGTTAAAACTAAGGGCAATTTAAGGTGTCATTAAAAAAAAAAAAACTAATACAGTAGAAGCTCCTAAAATGCATACACTTATAAAGGTGATCTGAAAGAAATTGTTAAATACTAGGGTAGATAGAGTCCCAACTGGACATCTCTCATCACCAAATGAAGCTTCTAGATCCAGGAATAGGTTACATGTAATCAAGTTGTTGGCTGAAGGGGCCCCAAGAGAACCCCAAATGACTCAGACTATTGTCAAGACTATTGATTGCTCTTCACAAACTGATGGTAAGTCCCTATTGCTGAAGACAACACCTACATAACTTATTGAACATGAAGAAATCGAGCTGCTGCCTACGTAGAGCCTTCACCCCTACTGACTAGTGTTTATGATACTTGAATATACTCTACACACTACCAAAGGAAAACACCAGGGCAACTACGGAGTCTTCAATCTACAGTGATAACCTGCCTGCAAGATGTGCTAATGCAATAATGGCACAAGCTTGTGAGACAAACCAACCAATATCTGATGGGCTTTAAAGCCTACTCCATGAAATGGAACGAATACCTGATACTGCTTGGGTGGCCAAGAACTGGAAACTAGATAGTCCAGAAGTATAGGAGAAAACCAAATATGAAAGTTCTGTTAAAGAAACATGGCCATAAAATGACACCTGATGACATTATGCTATACTCATCGATCAGTTTTTGCTCAGCCATCATCAGAGAAGCTTCCATCTAGATGTGAACACACACAGAAAACCACAGCTGGACAATGTGAAGAGAGAGTGAGAGAACTTGGAACACTCAGTCCTAAACAGGATGTCTTAAGTAAATTGCTCCCCTCAAGGATAAGGGAAGGAATCCTGTAGAAAAAGAAGCAGAAAATTGTAAGAGCCAGAGGGTCTTATGGAGGACACTAAGAAAGCAAGGCCCTCTAAACACAACAGGACCAATACGTATGAACTCAGAGACTGTGGCACCGTGCATAGGACCTACATGGGGTCTGCAACAGACAGATCCCCAGTTCTGAGAGAAGTGGACACAAGACCACATCCTGAACCCAGCAGCTATGTCCAGTTGATAACTATTGTCAAATGAAAAATAGGTTCTTGTCAACAGAGTCTCACTGGGGTTACAAACTACTCTTAATGGCAGGTCCCATGCCCAGCAGTAGATGGCCAACACAAAACAAACTGAATGGCATCTTTGGAGGTTCTTTGTCTTCTAAGGTTTTGACAGGGCTTTTGTTGTGTTTTGTTTTATAACTTACACACCTTCTGCATATATATTATGGCTTCTAGTTTTATTTTCAAGGGAGTCCTGTGCTTATGAACATGAGTGTCTCTGAGTCTACATACATGTTTCATGCTTTTTCTTTGTCTCCTTTTCTTCTTTTTGTTTGTTTTCTCCTATTCTAGTTTGTTTGCTTTTTATCTTATTTTATTATTATTCATTAGATGCCAGTTTGTTTTCTAAGGAGAGGCAGAAAGGGTGTGGATTTAGACAAGGGGTATGGGGATGGGTAGGATCTCAGGGGAGAAGGAGGGGGGGGAACCATAATCAGAATATATTGTATAAAGCACATCTATTTTCAATAAAAGAGAGAAAAAATAACTGGAAATAAAAAGAAGTAAGGAGTTTCTTGTGAGTAGAGAATGAAGTTGAATATTTAAGAATGCTGTTAAGAAAGGACCCATGCTCTGTCCATTATCCATCCTAATCTTGGGTTTGGGATTTCTTCCTCATGAAAGTATTGGATAGCCATATCATAGCTGTATCCCAGGGAAATAAAATGACAAAGGGAACAAGATTGAAAAATCTCCTTCAAAGAGTAGGTTTTGTTTTCTTCTTCTTACTTGGAAAAGTAACCATTTTCCACCAGACTTTAATCCTATCTCATTAGGGAGTAGAAACATCCCTTTTCCTGGCAGTTTTAGGTTTCTGCTGGGACTTGAATATAGATATAGTGTGCACACGTGTGTGTGTGTGTGTGTGTGTGTGTGTGTGTGTGTGTGTGTGTGTGTGTGTGTTATAATGTATATGTCAGGTAATGCACCAAAATGTCACTCACATTCATATTCTAACAAGTTATTTTGTAATGGGTAAGAAATCAGGAATCAAATGACAAACATAGCTAAAATGTTTTTATTCAACTTTATATTTCATGGTGGGGTATTTCATACTATAGCTCAATATCACAAAGAGTGTTAGGGTGTGGTAGGGTCCTGAGTTTCACATCTGTGTGTGTCACCAGTTTGCTGTTTAGAGCAGAGAAAATCAGCTCGTTATTGTACATATCATTGCCTTCTTATATTCAAAGTGAAGGGATGATAAGATGATATCTAATAGCTCAAAGGTCTTCTACTAAGTGGTTTCATTATTATCAAATTTATATCTTTTTAAAAATAAGTTTCATATCTCCAGAAGCAGAATAATTTATTGAGAAAATACACTTTTGTTAAGATAGTCATTCAAAGGTTCTTTATTGCCCTTAGCTGTCTGCTGGGACACATATAAAATAGAAAACCAATTAAAAACATGGCCCCTTCTCTCCACTTATGAACTTAAATACATATGTTGTGGCCGTTAGTCACTATTGGTGCAGAAGAGATGACTAATGTGTCATAAGGTGGCTTCTCAAAGGAGATTTAATTAAAATTCAATTGTGAGGTATTTGGAAATAGGCATGAGGTAGATTAAAAGGATTCTGCTAGTTGAAGAACATATGAAGACAATCTCAAATGAAGAGTTGCAGCATTGGCATGAATACAGATTCTAAGGTATAATTTGTATTTTGCTAGCCAAGGTGGGGTCTGTCCCACTTAGAGAGAACCATGTCCAGGTGCCTGACAAAAGCAAGGCTTCCTGACAACCCTAAAAATGCAATTCCTTTATCTTTCATGTTTAAAATTGTGTGTGGTTCTAGAGATAGAAGCCAGGTCTTTGATAATGCTGGTGAGCATTCTCCAACTAGGCTAACACTAAGCCCTAGTAATTTTAATTTTTATTCAAATTTATAGCTACGATGGTGGCGATGCCACTTCACTTTTAAAAGCTTCACTATTGTACATAGAGTACAAATATTTGGAATCAACACCTGGACACAAGTTTCTGTGATTTAGGAAGTTCAAAATATCCTTTAGTATCTGTGACCAGTATCAAACTCAGATTGACTTTGTGCAAATATTTTAGTAGTACATACATAGTGACATCTGTATCCTGGTCCCTGGGTCCAAATAAGGACCACCCTCCAAAATATGTCTAAAGTTGCCCTATGTATTTTTTCCAAACAGTTAAGTACTAAACTATCATAAAAATCTGAGCTCACTCTCTGTAGCCCTGTCTAGCTGATCATGTCTCCTGTGAATTGATGTGAGAGAGCTATGATATCAATTCATTGAGGAATGCAGTACTTGAGTTGGTACTTGAAGACAAAGGGCACTGGTTTACACACCTTTGCTCCTTGGAAGCATTCAAAACAGGAAATGGTTTGGTATCTGCTAGATGAGACAAAACGCTGTGTGTTTTGACTTGGATTGTAAATGTTGTACATGTAGGTTTGGGCAATGCACGTTTGAGTGGAAAGGAATACTGATAGGATTTGAGCTATAGTTTGGGAATAAAAATCAGTCACAACATATAGCATTTTTTTTTTGTACTTGTCTAGTATTTTCTGATTTTCCATCTGGGCACTATGTTCCAGAAGAGTCTGGAATCTGAGATTCCAACTGAGAGAATAAAGTACAAGATCAATGTGACTGGAAGGAGGTTGAGAATAACCCTCTGTGCCAGCTTTCCTTCACTCTAACGACTACCTGAGACAACATCACAGAAAAGGCTGAACTGGGGTGGGGGTGACGATTTTAGTGGTTCCTACTCTGGCTGATTGGCCTGGATGCTTTAGTGACTGTGGACATAATCGTGAAAGCATATGGTGGAGTAAAACTACTCACTTACCGAGCAGACAACAAAACAGAAAGGACCATGAAGGGTCCCAGAGTCTCACATTCCTGTTTGAGTCACACCCCAGGAACCTGAGGACCATCGAGGCTTGCTTCTTAAAGTCACTATCATCTTTCAATAGAACTGCCAGAGAAACCAAGCTCTTAACACTTAGCCATTTGGGAAACAGTCAAGATTCACCTGGGGTGGTTGTTCATTTGACATTAATGCAGGCATTGAGTGAGGACTCTGGGTAAACTGAAATGAAGCCTTTTAGATTGCTTGAAATGTTCTGTATTGCAAGGCACTCTGGTGAATATATTCCTTAGGTCACCATGCTAAAAGTAGGAAACTAGACAGACAACAACATCTGCATTTTAATACTCTAGCATAGCTTAAATCTGCATGCAAATCTTTACTTGCTTATCTATGAAATTTCTACTTATAGATGTAATCTGTCTGATACATCTGCAGACTCTTCCATTTATTTATAAGCGAATTGTTATGAAATTTTCACTCTTGGGAAACCCCCAGCTGGCCAGGCCAGGGTATCCCACTTGTTCACGGAACCATGCTGGCATGCTGGGCAGATGCAATGGTGGGCTGGTGGGCAACCCACTCCATGCGGGCATGGCAGTAGGGTGGCAGATGGACATTCACAACCCAGATACTACATGTGCGCGGAAGTGGTTTATTATAATAGAGAGACAAAGAGAAGATAGGAAAGAAGAAAGAAAGAGAGAAGGAAAGAGAGGGATCGAGGCACACCTCCTAGGAGTGGAGGGAGAGAGAAAGAGAGAAGGGTAGAGTTTTTCCTTAAGAGGCTTCTATGTCAGGACGCAGGGTGGCCCCAAGGAACAGGTCAGAATATTAACTCTAATTGTTAAAATGGCATACTTGATTCTATTATATTGATTTGCACAACAATGATAAACTTTAATTCACCCCCTTACTTTAGTAAATAATTTAATAGTCAAGTAAAGAAAGGTATATGAAAGTATTTTAAATAATTGGTCTATATTTTAGCTTAAGTTCAATAGTTAACCTATGCCCAGAGTATTTTTAATTAATATCTTTCTCCAAATCCAGTACAATGTCATAATTCGAAGCTTTTAAGAACTGACTAATTGGTATGCATAACTTATAAAGGTTTAAATCTCAAAAATTATCCCTTTTTTAATTAAAAAACTAATTTTTTTATCATTATGCTATGGCTTCCCTTTGTAGTTAAAATAGCTTTACCTGTAAATCCCCAAGGGCTTATGCATCACTTGTCATATCAAATGCAATAGCTTTGGGAGACTCACTAAAGATTATTACATCAATTTGTTTGCTCTATATGCAGCCATAGTTAACGTTAGAAGGGCCTTTCGCTCCATTTATGTGATTTTTTTTTTCAGTTGTCTCGAAAAGCTCAGCTTTCACATTCAAAGGTAAAAGTAAAAACGTAATTTATTTCAACCATCCCCAAAGCCACTTGATGAAGTGATGAAAGCTCCAGAGTGTGTGATTAATTAATAACAACATTGCAACTAGTCAGATGCCATAATTTTAGCTGAAGGAGGCTTCCGGTTGGAGTAAAGGTAAGTATATTCTCCAGCACTCTGAAATGTCTCTTCTGAAGTGCTAATACATCCCCTTCTTGGAGGGGAAAGCTATAGCCTTGACTACAGAAATCCTGAGCCACTGTGACTGAAGGGAAAGTCCTGAAACATACCACGCACAGGGAATCCCAACCCCGTATTCCCTCATTCTTTTTCCATTTGCCCGACTGATGGCAGCCACAGGCCTTTTATAACCAGAGTGTCCACTCCACACTCCACGGTCTCTTATCATTCACATTACAAATATTATCTGCTATAGATCAGATACTTGAGCAAATCATATCAGATCAAAACAAACTCTCCCTGATTAGTGGAAATTATGTTCTAGTGTTAATGACAGGAAATAGCATAAACATGTTTAGAAAATGATTGACATTATGAAGATTAACTGAGTGATAGACAAAAATACTGGAACATCCCTCCCATTCACTAACAAGCACTTGTCATGTATGTAGACAGCAAAGCTGTAATCCCAGCACTTGAGATGCAGGGACAAGATAAATGCAAGTTTCAAGCCGTCCTTGTCTACAGGCAATCTTCAGGCCAGCACCAATTATGTTGGGAAACAATTTTCAATAGGCCTGATCAGGGCTTTGTGCAGGTCCAGTAGAGGAAGCTATTTTGGTGGCTTGAGTGGAGACCTAACACTCCAGTTAAGTATGTCAATCACTGGGCTAAGGAACCACGCCTCAGGAAGGCAAGATCACACTAAAAAGATGGGAAAAGTAACTATCCCTTTAATGGGATAGCGTACTTTTTCCTCTCTAAAACTTCTTTTCTGCAATAGCTTCAGAGTCTAACAGTCTTTGTTAAGTCTACCCACAGTTCTGAGTCTGACTCAGAAAGGCATGACTTTCTCTTTTTCTCCTCTTCTTCTTTCTTCTGGATTCCACCTGTAGCCTAAATTTGCTTTTTCTGGTATTTCAGTCTTCTCCACTCTTCCTCTATAGCTTCCCACTATGTTGCTGCTTTACTGCCTGCCATGTGACTGTCCTCTACAGCAGCTTCAGGGAGTAACAGACCTTTTTCTTTCTCTTCACTGTGTCTTTTCTCCAGGCAACTGTCAAGATTGACAGCTTGCCTGCTGTGGTGTTTTAAATATGAATGCCTCCCATAGACTCATATAGTTGAACGCTTAGTCATCAGGAAGTGGAACTCTTTGCTAAAATTAGAAGGATTAGGAGGTGTGGCCTTGTTGGAAGAAGTATGTCAGTGGGGGTAGGATTTGAGGTTTCAAAACACCCATGGGGAAGGTATAGGGGTATGGGGGGTGGAGCAGGGGATTAGGGGGATGTGGGAGTCTCTCTCTCTCTCTCTCTCTCTCTCTCTCTCTCTCGATGTAGCACTAAGCTACTCCTCCATGTCTGTGTGCCACCATACTGAAAATGGACTAGCCCTCTGAAATAGTAAACAATTCCCCAATTAAATGCTTTATTTGTAAGTTTTGCCTTGGTCATGGTGCCTCTTCACAGTAAGACAACAATGACTAAGTAACCTGCTTTGGAATTTTTCTTTTTAAACTCAAATGAAATTGACCTAGAGTTTCATTTTCAGTCCATTCTTAATTCTTCTTCTTATTGAGACTAAGAGGCTACAAAAAGGACCCCAATTTTCCCAGTAAAACATAGCACCTCTGGTAGGACTTCCTAAAATTTTCAGCTATAAAATATGTTTAAATGACACTAAAAAATTATTTTTCAAATTATGAAGTGGGAGGCTGGAGAGATGGCTCAGTCGTTAAGAATGTATAGGACTCTTGCAGAGGATCAGAATTTGGTCCTGAGCACTCCTGTTGGGTGGCTTACAACACCTGTATCTCCATCTCCATGAAGATATGACACCACTGGCGTCTTCTGGTACCTGTACACCAGTGCACACACCCACACAGAGACACACAGATATGCATAATTTTAAAATAGAAAAAACAAATCTTTGTAAAAATTAAACAGTCGAGTAAAGATTTCTCCCTGAAACTAGGTGCGATCTACTGCTTAGACTGATTTTAATGGGTGAGTGGTTCTGTGCTGGTTTCTGGTCTCAGAACAATTAAGGTGTAGCTGTTTTCTCTCCGCAAGCTGCCTTGTTAAAAATCTGGATACTTGGGATGAAAGTCTATGAGAAATGTTTCAGAACTATTTGGGGCTCAAGAAATGACTCAGTAAGTTAGCTGCTCTTTGGGGGTGGGAGGGTGGGGCAGAGTTTCATTCCTAGTACCTATACCAGGCAGCACACCGCCAAGTGTACGTTCAGCTCCAGGGGATCTAATAAAGACCTCGTCTGGCCTCTGCCGATCCATGTGTCCTATAAATATACACATAAATAAACGTCTGACTGCTACTGTTTGGATCTTAAGTACCTCTGGACTCATAGATGCAAGGCTTGGTCTTTATTGCATATTATTAGGAAGGATTGGAACCTACAGGAGGGCAGAAACATTGGGTATAAGTTAGATTACTGAGGACACATCTGTGGAAGAAATATTGGACCCAAGCCATTTTTTTTCTCTCTATTTGCTAATCACTGTGATATGAGAAGCTTTCTCCATCATGATCTCTCTGCCATCTTATGTGGCCTGGGAGGGATGAAGATATTCTAAAGAGACACTGTGCCCCTAACTTGGGCTGTCAGGCCATTGAAATAATGGACCCCAGGAATTTCAGGCTAGAAGAAGAGAAGGAGATTTCAACCTATGAGACCACATCACAGAAGAGTGGAACCAAAATAGCAATTCGAAGAAGATGGGTGTGACCACAACTTGACTAGGACTACTTAAATATGCAGAAGTCTGGTCTTCTACTAAAGCCTTAATCTTACTTCAGGACTGAAATATGGATTCGTGGGAAAAGGAAGCACCAGGCCACTTTGTGACTCTTCCCAAAGTGGTCCTCTGAGTTAAATCTTCTTCAGTCTGATTTTTACTATGAATTTGATTGTTTTAATTGGCTTATGGAGGAAAGGCAAATGAACCTGGTCTTTGGGGAGTCAGGCTGATATTCAAATTTGATTACATCTTAATATTCTACGTTAATGCAGACATGAAGGCAATAGGGCTAAACAACCTAAAGAGAAACTTTTGGAACCATGAGACCCAAATAAACCTTTCCTCCCTCAAAGATGATAACCTCAGATATTTTGTCACAGAAGCTGAAAGCTGACTAACACTTGTTCCTGAGCCTGTGATGCATCCAGCTATTCTCAAAACATATTTTGTAATAAGTGTTGTGGAATATTAGTTGAAGATGTGTTACATTCATTTATCCTGTGGAATATTTGTTTAATGATGCAAGGATGTGTTGTTCTCCTTTATGATGTATTTGTTTAACTCAGTAAAGCTGTGTTACTTTGCCTGCCTAAAACACCTGATTGGTCACATAAAGATCTGAATGGCCTATAGCAAGGCAGGAGAGAAAGATGGGCAGGACTGGCATTCAGAGAGAATAAATGGAAGGAGAAGAAGAGGGGAGAGGAGGATGCCAGGGCCAGCCACCCAGCAACACAGCCAGCCACAGAGTAAGAAGGAAAGAAAGGAATATAAAATAAAGAAAGGTAAAAGCCCAGAGCCAAAAGATAGATGGGATAATTTAAGTTAAGTTAAGAAAAGCTGGCTAAAAATAAGCCAAGCTCAGAAAGAGCATTCATAAGTAGGAATAAGTCTTCCTGTATTTATTTGGGAGCTGGGTAATGGGCCCCCAAGGGAAAAGAAAACTACAAATAAGAATAAGCCTTATAATAGTATTCAAATATACTCAGGTGTGTTGCACTGTAACCAAGTGACCCTAGCCACATGGAGAGAGAGAAAAGAAGTACCAAATGTGCCATGTCTTGGTTTCTGGCCTGCTGATCATGAACATCATAAAATGACTGCTGTTTTAGACCACCTGTTTTGCAGTGGCTTGAGAGTCAGTAGTAGAAAACAAAAAACATCAACTGCTCACATTCAAACATGAAACGGAAGCTCATGTTCTGTCATTTAATAGTCTTCTCTCTTCTTCGTTGTGTAGTAGCCAGTACCTTGCAGGACTATTCTAGACTTCTTCCCCATTGTCTACACCCAAATCAAAGCTGTCACTTCCTTACTCAATGTTATGACTTGCCTAGCTATCTGGGGAAATGTCTAAGCATCCTGGATTAATTTATCAATAACAAAATATCGAATCTTCTTCTCCATGCTTTTTATTAAAACCTAGAGAAGTCTCAAGTCTTCAGGATTTTTCTCTGTCTCTTTTGTTTCTTAGAGGGAAAACTCTACACCAGTCACGAAAGGTATTTCTGCTTTGGTTCTAACATTAAACTGAGTTTTCTATTAAGTCCTGACACTGTTTTCTTTCCTTGTCTTTACCCTTCTACTTCACCTGTGCCCACAAGTGGCTTTACTCTCAGTCTTTTTTCAATTTCATAGTTGCAACCTTCTTTTAAAAGTACTTTTTCCGTGAGTTCTGAAGACTTTGCTTTTGAATCATCTTTATATGTTGCTGCAATAACAACCTTCCTGAAACACTGTATCACTAAGTTCTCTATCTAGTAGATGGCCATGGTTCCCCATTGCCTTCTAAAGACCTCAGTTCTTCATGGAAATTTTAACTCTATATACACAGCTTCACTTTGTATTGGGGGTTTTAATTTGAAGGGCTTTATTCAATTGAACATGCCAGACACCACTACTTCTTGCAGGGTGCTTATCTTGAAAGACTTTACTTCTGAATCTAACCCAAGCTTCCAAGATCTACTGAGATCCAACTCTCCAACTCAGACTTCTCTGATGGCCAGCACATTGTGACCTCTTACTTCTCTGCATCAACATTTGTGTTGAGGATTTCTTTTTCTGTTTTATTAAATGTTTTGACTTTACTATCTCATTTACTAACTTATTTGACCCCATTGTTAAGGATAAAGACCTTTGAGATCCACAGTAAAGTGGTCATTAATCTCAGAAGGCAGAGATTAATTGATTTCTGTGAGTTCAAGGCCAGTCTGTTATGTATCTTAAATTCCATGCTAGCCAAGGCTCCATAGTGAGACCCTATCAATCAATCAATCAATCAATCAATATTATACTATACTATACTATACTATAGCAAATCTCTAATAGGAAGAGTGGATGAATGGGATTTTGGGAGAAACTCAGTAAAGACTTCTAGAAGGATGTTGAAGTTGAGTCTTTCAAATGTGTTAAAGTGGTGAGGATAAAGGAAGGAACTAGAGAGAGATGGGAAACCAGGATGCCAGGATGAAGGAACATGGCACCATCTGCCATTGAAGCATGGGATCCTTGAGTAAGTGATGAAAGAGATGATAGAAGAGGCAGCTGGGCAGAGGCTCAGGCAATCTGATTTGTATACAAAGTTTCATTTGTCCCAGAAGTAACTGCATAGAGAAAGGACTTCCACCACTGTATTGAGGAGAAACAAAATGCTTAGATTGAGGCACTTGAGAAGAAACAGCCCTGTTAATCCTATATTCATATAACTTCTCAAAGTTTAGACAAAGAATCCTGCTTATGGGAGATATTTAATAACATTTTTGTTTTGTGAATAAAGAGCTTTGAGTTATTATATTAAAAATAATCAATTCATTTAAATTTGTTGCTATCATCATTATTATTTAGCTGCTCTGAAAATTCACTCATTTCTTCTAGAACTGCTGACAGAGAGACCTCCCAGGGCTATGCTGCTGGCTTCCTGTTAGGAATTGTACCTTGCTGAGGTCTTTGCTGAGTGGCTAATATTTTTTTGCTTCCTCCTCATCTATTTTATTCCGGCTTGTAAGTGGTGCTGAAAGGAAACACATCATGCCTGAACGTGTGAGTTGGGAAAGAGAGTTTTCCAGATCAGAAAAATCTAACCTTAATAGAAGTGCAGGCTGCACAAGTTTCAACAGCATGGAGGAGAATGAGGTTGACATTCCTGCTTTGCACTAGGGATGGAAGATCCGGAGGGACTCTCGTGGCTTCCAATAGCATAGGAATCCAAGGTTTTGGCTGGCACTGGCATTTCAGCACCGATAAAGTTGCAAGAATAGCTTAGCAAAGGGCCTGTGTCTCAGAACTCCCTTGATTTCTGTCCCTTCCTAATAATATTTGTCTGTTTACTTCTTGGTATGTCTGGGTAGAAGCTGCTTCTATAGAGGTTCAGAATCCAAATTAAATCTGAAGAGTAAATTGTGGTGATATATTGTGTACCCTAATAAAGCTTGCTTGAGGATCAGAGGACAGAGCCAGCCACTAGATTAGACATTAGTGGCACACACCATTAATCCTATCACTCAAGAGGCAGAGATCCATCTGGATCTCTGTGAGTTCAAGGTCACGCTAGAAACCGAGGCAAGCAGTGGTGGCACACAACTTTAACCCCAGTACTGGGAAGCACACATGCCTTTAATCCCAGGAAGTGACATGGCTGGGCAGAGTACGGTATATAAGGCGTGAGGAGAGAGAAACTAAGGCAGTTCAGCTGAGACCCTTTTGGGTGAGGACTCAGAGGCTTTCAGTCTCAGGGTTGAGAAACAGGATTGGCTGAGGAGTTGGCGAGGTGAGGTTGGCTGTGGCTTGCTCTGCTTCTCTGATCTTTCAGCTTTTGCTCTGGGTTTTTTATTAAGAAGACCATTTAAGATTAGAGCAACAGCAAACTTTGTAGTTTGTCTTCTCTAACAAAAATCACCAGCGCGAGGGAAGGCAAACTTTCCTACACCATACCTTCATTTAGATTATAAAATCTATGCTGAGGGGATGAAGAATGTGATAGGAAAAAGGAACTTGTTTCAGACACAAATAATGCTGATGGCTTTAAAAAAAAACAACAAAAAAAACTTTATCTGCTCTTCTTGGCTATTTGAGGGAAAGCTGAGAATAGGGAAAAAAATCCAAGTTTATTTTGGTGGACACTTTTCTAAGCATGACTGTCTTGAGTCACCAGCTGTGCCCAGATAGGGCTCTCAGGAGATGTATAACAAAATTCTCACCTGGGTTGCAATTCCCTGTCTGTTTGATGACAGTTCTAATGTTTCACAAGGGAAGGGGATACTTACACCATTGCTTCTAACAGTAATAGGTAAATATTACCAAGTAAGGAGGGGGTTAGTGGATACTGCTTTGGATTCTGTTTCTTTGGGGCAGTGCCCTATGAGAAGTGACTGCTGTTCTCTAAGCTCCCTTTGTATGCAAAAAATAAGCACCATACTGCTGTGGGAATGTTCTGTATGGCAAATGTGTTGCTAATAAAACACTGATTGGCCAGTGGCTAGGCAGGAAGTATAGGCAGGACTAACAGAGAGGAGAAAAGAGCAGGAAGGTGGAAGGAGACACTGCCAGCCACCGCCAGGACAAGCAGCATGTAAAGATGCCGGTAAGCCACGAGCCACGTGGCAAGGTATAGATTTATAGAAATGGATTAATTTAAGATATAAGGACAGTTAGCAAGAAGCCTGCCACGGCCATACAGTTTGTAAGCAATATAAGTCTCTGTGTTTACTTGGTTGGGTCTGAGCGGCTGTGGGACCGGCAGGTGAAAGAGATTTATCCTGACCGTGGGTCAGGCAGGAAAACTCTAGCTACACCATACAAACTTTACGGGGACATTGTGTTGCCTCATTACAAGATACATCATGAGAAGTTATCCCATTACTCAGTCTTTGATAGCAAGAAGCAGCTGTCATTATTATTTCATAAACTCATTTCTCACATCACTAAATAACACCAGCATGCACTAAAAGTGCATATGAAGTTCTTTTATTTAGAGAAGCTCAACATTCTTTGCATAATTAATTTTATCACTGTAAGAAGGATCAAACAAATATGATTCTCTCAATGGCTTCTATCTGTCCTCTTTAAAAAAGAGAGAGAGAGAGAGAGAGAGAGAGAGAGAGAGAGAGAGAGAGAGAGAAAGAAAACCTTTGCCAGCAAAGTAGATGAATAATTCATAACCATTTTGATTCAAATCCATTTATTTACTCAACAAATATTTACAAAGCCTCTATCAATAGAGTATATGTTACTGTTGGGCACTATTTGAAACAGTGAGGACAATCTAATAAATATAGCCAAGCCTGTGCCTTCAGGGAGCTTTTAGTCTGGTCCCGTGATAAGGTCCACTGGAAACAGAGGAGCAGGACAAGGGCAGAGAAAATATGACTACTACAACTACCCAGTGAACTGCAGTGGGGCTGGAATTATAGTCACCTTGCTATTTGCAAAATATGATGGTCAGAAATTCGTGTGAAAAAAAAAATCCGCTGCCCTTATGTCTGTTTCCCAACTTCCCCACATACCAACAGCTAGCACCATGGGGCCATAAGGGGATGGGAAACCTCAGAATGGCTGTGAGTCATGGTGGATAAAGTTCCAAGTGTCTATATTTGTCTGTGGTGGAATAAACTGCCTTTTCTAAATATATGCCTTACCACTTCCCATTACCCAAATTCCACAGCACATATTTCTTCTGGGAAAACAGAACGGAAGCCATTTTGTCCATGGAAAGTCAGTGTTCCTGTTTCACTTGGACTTAGAGCTGACCCAAAGCTTCCAGAGTAAAACTAACAGGCTTGATGACAGCATAAAAATTGACAAGAACTTGCTATGCTGGCACAACCACAAGAGCAACACAGTGAAAATAGGATAGATGTGTACACAGTCCAACATTTAGATTTTAGAAACCAGCAGCATAGGTTTTTAAAGATGCTTTTGGTCAACATAGAGCAATCTGATATTTATCCCCCAGGCAGATCCCCAATTGCCTAAAAGCTCAAAATATCATTACTTAATGATCATAGTTTGCTTTTATGTCAATTATAGACTTAGATAATGTCATTTATTGAGAGGAGACTAAGGTTGTGTTAGGTTGTTGTGTTCTTGGTGCAAACAGAATTTTTACCTCCCTTCCCATCCTAGCCCCCATTTGTAGTATGCAATCGATAAATCTGCTCATTCACAGGATATACAGCATAATATTTTGTTATAATAATGAAGTACTTTGTACACATAAAGTATAAAAAATGCTTCCTTGTAGGCTGCAGTGCTTAGGTACATTTACAAAGCACTTTCACATTTGGGTATTGCACTGGAGTGTGTCCATTGGACTATGACCAAGGAGAACTGAATGGTTTTAAGCCAACAGCTCACAAAGAATTATTCTATGGAAGAGAGTGTTTCTAATCTTGGAGAAAAGAAGCTTTGGGGAAAATGATAGTCACATTGAATTCCATGAAAAGCTTTCATACAGAAAGCAATTACATATATTTTGTGTAGCTCAGGGAAGAAGAAGCAGAGTCAATGGATAAAGGCAGATATCAACTCATAACAAATAATCCAAAGTGAAATGGACTGCCTCCAAAATAAAGATTCCCATCCCTAGAAGTGATCAAGTCAAATCTGGATCATTGTCCTTTTAGGAACCCTGTCATAAAGTTCTCATGGGGGGTTGGGGTTCCAATGTTCTCCCCAATGGTGATCAGCTGATTCTTCTGCTGTGTAAGCAACAGCCTCTGGAAACAATTTTATTTTAAGGAAAAGAATTACTTCTCAGTCCATTATTTTTGGATTTTTCCTGTCTACACCCTGTTCTCTTGACCTAACCATAACATTCCACTGAGTGATACTCATAGTTGGACTTTGATGCTGATTTTAGGTAATGTTATGGTGAACTCTCAGCATTTCTAGGTGATATAAGAGGCTACTATGCCATCCTGCTCAAATTTCCCTAGTCCTTTCCTGTCACACTGCTATCCAAGCATGCAAAATGAGTCAGGGTTCTGTGAATGCAGCTCCTGTTCACAGATAAGCTTCTTTGTCACAGATCATAACTTCTAGCAGGGAAAATAATGTTCTTTTGGCATCTGTCAGTGTCTTCCTGCTCAAGCATAGATTATCCACACATTTCTTCAACAAAAAATCATTTGCTAATATTTATTGAGCTTAAGTCTAAGCATATAACGCCAAATAAGTTGTCCAACCCTCCATGAACTGCCAGCTTAGTGGAAGAAACGAGTTTAGGTCCAGATCATTACAACACACTGTGACATCCACTTAACATAATTTGTACAGGATCCTAAAGTAGCTAAAAGAAGAAAGCCTCTCATTCTGAGTAGGTTCAAAATGATTCCACACAGTAAATCCTGAAATGAATCTTGAAGAATAAGAATGGCATATTATATTTGGGTATGAAAGATCATTTTGCAAAGAGGAAAGGAATATTGTTATGGAGGGTTTTTTTTCATTATCTTTTTTATTTGATAGTTTTTTTTTCCATTTTACATACCAAACAAAGTTCCTTCTCCCTCCCCTTCTGCTGCTCACCTCTCACCTTCCACCCCCCTCATCCTCCATCCACTCCTCATAGAAGGTAAGGCCTCCCATGGGGAGTCAACAAAGTCTGGCATATTAAGTTGAAGCAGGACCAAGCCCCTCTCCACTGTATGGAGGCTGAGCCAGTCATCCCTCCATAGGGAATAGGCTCCAGAAAGTCAGTTCAGGCACTAGGGATAAATCCTGGTCCCACTGCCAGTAGCCCCACAAACTGCCCAAGCCACACCATTGTCACCCCACATTCAGAGGGCCTAGTTCAATCCCACGCAGGTTCCCCTAGTTGTCAGGTATTTTCATAGAGGTTTCAGTAGATAGGGATTCAATGGTTAAATTCATAGAATTCCTTGAGAGTTGACAGACTGTGCTACACTAAGAAAGTAAGGTGGATCTGCAGCAATCCTTTGCTTTAGAGAGGTTCTTGGTAGAGATACACCACCACTGCAGCGGTCCTACATTCAAACCTCTACCTCTCCCCTTGGCAGAGTTTTATGTTCCAGTTTCTTTAACCTGTGGCTTCCAGAGATTTTTTGAGAGACTTCATCTGGAAAACTCATGCAATGCTGTCATAATTGCCTTCCCAGTAGAACCTTTCACCCCAGGACAGTCTTCCTTTAAACCAAAAGGAATGCTTGTTAAAGTAAATTAAAATACAGACCAGGCCTGAACCCCTATGTAGCTAGCAAGGCCTTATAAGCAATCTTAACTTTGCTTAATTTGCAAACATAAACAAAATTTAGCTTGAGTTATATGATGTCAGGACCTATATTAAAGAAAAACAAAGCTTATACTCAACCAATTTGAAGCAGTCAACTGAGTTATAATTACATAACTAGAAACTTCCCAGAGGGGTAGACCAAGTGAGACAAACTGTATAGTCAATCAAACGTTTTGTTGCTTGTCTTCCACATTCATCTTACAAAAATCTCCCCTCCCCAACTTCTGGAAGAGTTCAGATTCTGGTTTGGAGTTTCTCAATTCAAGAGTTGCTGATTACTCAAATAATCTCTTTAGAATTGTAGCACACCTCAGTTTACTTTTTATACCGCAAAAGGAAGACATAAAATGTAAGTGAGGCAAGAAAACAAATATTCCTACCAGAATTGAGACATCCAGGAAGTGCTTAAAAACTGCTGAGCAGATGATGAGAGCATCTTTTTTTTTTTAAGGACACAGCATTTTAATATGAAAATTTGATGACTAGAGAAATACTTACGTTTATTCTTTGACTATATTGATCCTATCAAAATGATGTCCTTAAATTCTAAGATAGGTCTTAATTGTAGAATTAAAACCTTGATTTGAACAGTTCCGATTTAGAATTGTAGATTGCTTTATCAATCCTCTAAGGGATTGTGAAAAGAAATAAACTCACAGAGAAGGAAGAAAGAAGAACATGTTAATGTTACATATATATATATATACATATACATGTATACATATTTAATTTCTTAAGCATGATGAGTGTTTCTTATATGTTTCTCTCCTTTTCAGTACGTTCTTTTTGGGGGGGGGGTGTTTTTTTCAAGACAAGGTTTCTCTGTGTAGCTCTGGTGCTTTTCCTGGAACTTGCTTTGTAGACCAGGCTGGCCTCGAACTCACAGAGATCCACCTGCCAGGCTCAGTACGTTCTTTATCCTCTTTAATCACCACGAGTCTTTTACTTTTCCCAGTGACCTTATAAAATGACAATTTTAATTTAGGTAAAATATAGTTAGTGTGCCTAGGTGCAGGAGTGAGAACATGGTCAGTGGAGACCCAGGCGAACAGAGGTGAAGGCAGGGACTCGTGGTTGCTGAGAATAAGGAGTAAATGATTGAGTGCTTACCTGAACATGACTAATCATCGCTTGAAGGCTCAGGGAATATCATGGAAGAGGACAGGGAAAGAATACAATCACCAGGAGATAGGAGGAAAGGCTGTGAAACGCCCTCCTTTCTAAGCATGACATATTCATTGTTATCTTGAACTCATGGCAGCTGCAGTTATCTGCACTGGGTCTGTGCCAGGCTGGCCCTGTCAACGATTAGATGTGGATAGAGGCAGGACTTATGGGGCCCTCCCTGCTAAACTATCAGCTACTGAAAGATTCTGGGAGAGAGGGATTCATTGTTTACAGTTGTGAACCCACTGGTGAGTACTCCAGACTCCAGTGGATAGTTTAAATGCCATGGTCATGCATCCTACCTTGGTTAAACTCAGTGAGTCACAGAACAAAACAAAAAGACAAACAGAAAGGGTTTTTTTGTT
Organism: Peromyscus aztecus; assembly: GCA_902168405.1. Classification (NCBI taxonomy): domain Eukaryota; kingdom Metazoa; phylum Chordata; class Mammalia; order Rodentia; family Cricetidae; genus Peromyscus; species Peromyscus aztecus. The sequence continues at coordinate 19,165 of CABHPQ010157188.1, read as the reverse complement.
TGTTTGTTTTTGTTTTTTGTTTTTTGTTTTTGTAGGGAAAAGCAGGATAAGGCGGGATTAAAAGGTGGGGGTAATTAGAATGCATCTTATACATGTTTGGAGATGTCAAAGAACAAGTTAAATTAGTAATAATAAAAACTATGGATAAAGCTGCATAAAGCCCTTCTCAAATATATGAATTCATAGTGTCTAGAAAAACTGTTGGCTAGAACTAATAACACAGAAAATTTTTGCACTATTACAAGCAAAGACAAGGTTATACTTTATGAATTTTAAGAACATTGAATTAATAATACTCCATGGTTCATCTTTGAAACCATGCCATCTACATGTGCCCTTGGGGTGCCTTCATCCCAGCATCATCTCAGACCCAACCTTAGAAGAGCAGAAAGAGCAGGGATACAAATGGACTGGGAGGAAGTCTGTCACCCGCTTGATACCTGGTCCTGTCTTTGATTTGTTAGAAAAGTCTATGTCCAAATATTCATATTAATGTTGAGAAAAAATAAAATGGCGTATTCCATTCATTCTGTTCTCTACTTCCACTAAAGTAACGAAATAAATTCTAATGAAAATAAAATGCTTCTCTGGTGTTATCTTCTCTCTCAGTGACAGTGCATTTAAGGCTAATTCTATAACAAAAGTCAGAAGCAGCAGTAGCAGCAGCAAAGAAATATTAGTTTTTTTCTGGTTTCGAATGAAAGAGCTCAGCATGTTTACTTCTACCAGATAAAATATACCTAAACATAACCTTCACTAATAAGGAGCTTAAGCCTGTATTTAAAGATCTCAGCAACTGCAAAGACATCCCAGGAGCTGAAGCGGGAAGACTTTAAAAAATCTAATTATTTTTAAATGATTCTCACCAGATGCTTCACACTTCTATTTGGTGCCTGGTGCCTCAGCGCTCCATATGAAAGCAGGTTAGTTGAGCTCTCCTATACCACTCTCCATGGGTTAGCTGCATAACCCACCTTCTAATTAATGGTAAGGAGTGACATTCGTGCCATATAATCTGGCACACCGGTGCTTAGGAGGATGGTTAATGTGCACCTCAAGCCTTAAGTACTCGTCTCTCATTAAGTCACCTGTACCTCTCTTAGCAGGCTGACATCCTAGTCAAACAGTTTTCTTGACATTAAAAGAGAGGTGTATTTACCCCACCGGCAAATGAATTGGAAAAGAATGTGAAGTTTGTTGTGTCTGCTACCCAGACTTCGTTTTTTAATAGGTGAAAGAGTTCTTCTTTGGGGAGGGCCAGTGGTAGTGGAGATAGGATAGGAACATGAAGGAGGAGGAAGGGCAGAAGCTGGGCTGTGGAAAGCTGGGGAGTCTGCTCTGTGGAAGTATGAGGTGCCGGGTCAAGCCCAGTCTAGTCCTTTCCATACCCAGTCCTGCCACACTAAGTCTATGCTTTAAACTGGGGCTTGAACTTGAATGGTAGCCCTTGGGATCACAGTGATCTTCAGGAGACAGAGAACCCATTTCTTTTAAATACGAATTGACAACCAACACCAGATAAAGCCAACCATAGCAGAAATTTCAGTAGATTTGAACTAGAGAGTAGACTAGGTCATACAATACTCCCTATTTTGAGTGTATGCAGCTCTGAAAAATTCGTGTTATATTTCATGTTGAGAATATGGGTTTATTATACAGTTGGTTTTATTAGTACCTTGATGTTTGAGAACATAACTATACATTAATTTTCCCCAATCATAGGGTTTCTTTTTGTGAATTTATTCATGGTAAATTATGATTCAAAACCAAGAACTGGAAAATTGCAGAAAAAAAACCTGTTATCATTAGATTTAGTTGTGAACTTGAAACACCTGGGAAAAGAGACCATCAACTGAAGAACTGATTCTATTGGGTTGGTCTCTGACCGTGTGTCTAAGGCATTTTCTTCATCGCTGACTGAGATAAGAAGGCTCAGCCAACTGTGAGCAATGAAATCCCTGGGCACGTTATCTAAACTGTGAGCTATTCAGAGGAAGAAAGATAGTAAGCAAGATTTCTAAATGTCTCTTTCAATTCCTGCTTCAGGTTCCTGACTAAAGTTCCTGCCTTGGCCTCCCAAATGGACTATAACATGTAAGCCACATAAATTTTTTCCTCCCCCTGAATGCTTTTGGTCATGGTGTTTATTAGAGCAATAAAAAGTTAACACGAATGTAGATAATTTGTAAATATTAAATAATGATTCACTTTGAGCAGTGTGATTTAATTACTGCTATCCCACCTGGGATGGGAATCAGGTCTTTGTATCCGTTGGATACTTTGGATCAACTGCTGTGGATATTGCTATATAAATTAAACACTGATTGGCCAGTAGCCAGACAGGAAGTATAGGCGGGACTAACAGGGAGGAGAATTGAGGGAACAAGAAGGCAGAGGGAGAGACTGCCTGGAGCTGCCACCAGGACAAAGAAGATGTAAGGTACCAGTAAGACATGAGCCACGTGGCAAAGTATAGATTAATAAAAATGGGCTAAATATAAGAGTAAGAGCTAGACAACGATAGGCCTGAGCTAATGGCCAAGCAGTTTAAATAATGTAAGAGTCTGTGTGTTTATTTTATAAGTGGGCTCCGGGACTGGCAGGACTTGGTGGGAGCTGAAGAGAAATTCTCCAGCTACAATCAACTTTCAACATACTCCTGTTTGTTTTCAAGTAAACCTTCTTTTGCTTCATAATAGCCCCAAAGTGCAGGGTCAGTGATGCAGGAAACTTTGAATCCTAGGAGAAGCTTTAAAGTGATTTCTTTAGTTTAAAAAGTGGAAGTACAGGAAGTTATTTTAACACACACACACACACACACACACACACACACACACACACACACACAGGATAATTGACATTGTCATTAACTTATAATAAGAAATTTTGTGTGTTCTTATGAATATTTAATACACTTGTAAAGGTAGTCTTGATGATTCTATAGTACAGAGGTACATGGATAATTTTAATTTTAATGCAAAGTAATGAAGATAAAGTACTTAGAGATCTTGTTGAAAGTAAAGGACACATCCTGGTTTAGTAGTTATGAGTGAGACCTAAGACTGCTACTTGTCACTCATCCCTAATGATGTCAATGTTGGTAGTCTAAGTCACAGATTCATGAGCTCATTGATAGCCCATGGTAGAAGTTTATTTTTAGAAATGCTTTGATTGCTGAGCAAGCAGCCTCTTTTCACTTTACGTTGGTACTGTAGATTGTGTTGGTTGGGTCATGTAAAGTTACCAAGTTTCGATGATTTTCATGAGTGTGTGTGTGTGTTTGTTTGTTTGTTGTTTTTTTATTTTGACATTTTATTTTCTAAAATGTATTTTAAGATTAATGCATTTTATATAATATAGACATTTGTTTTCTTTTGATAGATTAATATTCAACTGCATGGATACATAACATTTTACTTACTTCTATAAGTTGCTGACTATGTGCTACTTATACTGTATAGTTTTTTTTTTCTATTTATCTTTACTAAGACATTTTCTACTCACTCCACATACCACCCACAGATCCCCCCTCCTCCCTGGTGCCTGTGGTGTGATGCCTTGCACAGCCTTGGTACAGTGGGAAGGGGCTTGGACCTGCCTAGGCTCAGTGTGCTGGGCTCTGCTGACTCTCCATGGGAGACCTTGATTTGGGGGATGTGGGGATGTGGAGTGTGTGTATTTCTATTTGACTATGTTCTGTAGTAGAGATAGAACATATCAATAATATTGTAATTACATTTTTTTTAAGTTGGAGTTGATTGAGTTGATAGCTGTGGGGCTTGCAACCATACACGTTGTTCAACTTTTAGCAAAGTATGAGCTATTTGCATGGTTATCTTAGGGATTAGCTTTTCCTCCTTTACAAGTAAAGACTCTGTGTACAAGTAATTGCAGCTGAGACTGATTTGGTGAAAGAAAAATACAGACACAAAGAGATTGGAAATCCAGGTTTAAATCTTTTGTTAGCATAATCAGATACAAGGACTCAAATGATGACATCAGGCTTCACCCTCCTTGCTCAATGTCTTGTATTGTTCATCTCTACCATGGCCTCATCTTTAGGCAAGCGCTCTCTCTCTCTCTCTCTCTCTCTCTCTCTCATCCGTTGTCCTTGGAACTTCTGGATTAGTGGATATCTTTTTAACAAGTCCAACAGATAAACAATCTTTTCCTTCCAGGAACTTAATGTCATTGCTCGTGCTCTGGCCAGCAGTGTAGAAGGTTCTAGTTAGCTAAACGTAGTGCTCTTCATTTCTCTGAACCCATGCCAACTCTGTGAAATTAATTTTGGCTGGAAGCTGGCTAGGGATTGTTCTTGAAGGGAAAATCGTATGATTATTACCAGAAAAGAAATTGCACATCCTTCTCTGGGCTGCTTTCCCTCCCAGGACTACATTGACATGTGCCTTGCTTCAGAAAATGCCATGTTAAAGAAGACACAAGTGTCATTTCTAGGTGGGCACTTTAAGAATCTGGCCATGCATTGCCATGCCTTCTGAGACAAGATCAGAAAAAAAAATGATATAAGAAGCAGGCTTTTGCTGTTGTAAACCATTGGCTACAGCATTTGTTACTAAAGTAATTCTCAGTTTAAATAGACTGACAAAATGAGAGAAAACAACAGATGTTCACAATAGTCTATTTATCTCTTCCCAATGCATAGCTACTCTTGTTTTCTAACAAAACAGTTTCAAAACTGTCTCCACCACATTTAATTCTGCTTTAATTACATGTCTAAAGTGTGCTAACTTCCTGCCTAAGGAAGAGAAGCATAAACTGCTGTCCAGTTATGTCTTCCTATCCATTTACAGCCTCCACATTCAAGTTCAGATGTTTTGGTTGATGACAGTTTCTCTAGATCAAGTACCTGTTAAAGTATATGGGTGAAACAAGCTATGGTTAAATTATACATTCAAATATACTTAAGTGATATATTTAATCATCTCTCATACAAAGAATGTATATGATTTTAAAAAAAGAGAGAAGAGATGATTATAAAACAAACAGAAGGAAGTTTTACTTTCCTCTTTTTTGAAAATGAAAAAGAAAACCATCAGGGTTTTAACAGGTTCATGGCAAATAAGTACTCTGCCCTGCCTGGCATGGTGAGGTACTTCATCTACTCTGAACGTGCCTCTGTGCTTATTTGCCTTGTCTGCCTTTCAATCTCCATTGTCACACCTGAGGTAGAGTTGAATAGGCTTCTTTGTCTGGAATTGCCCTCTTTCAACTAGTGCTAGATTCTGCCTGTACCTCGATCACCTTTAGATCATCCTCAAGTGAAGAGTGCAAAGTTACTTGTTTCATACCCATAGACTTTTCCTAGTCTTGGATTTTTTCAGTAAAGTCTTTAACAAGAGCTGGGCTTCATGGCACAAGCCCTTAATCCCAACATTCAGGAGGCAGAGGTAGGTGGATCTTTGTCAATTCCAGGCCAACTAGGGCTACATAGTTAGATTCTGTATTAAAAAATAAAAGTGAAGGCTGTTATTAGAAACAGAAAGTGTGCAGGGGGAGAGTTGTCATATCTGTCTTCCCTGAGGTTGTACCTTGACACCCCCACTCTGCTTCCTGTCTTTCCATTTTGTGAACAATGTTGTAGTTTCTGCCCTCAGAGCCTGACTTTATATCTTCTGAGACTCCAGCCAGTTCCAGCCAAGGCAAGAGACAGCCAGCTAATGAGCAGCTCTGTGGAAAAGCACAGAAATTTCCACAGGGTAGCCAGCAAACAGGTTCAGATTTTGTCTCACATTTTTTCAGCTTCACTGGTGATAGATTGAGGTTCTGTGTCTTGTAACACCTCACTAGCAAGGAACTTAAACTACTCTGACTAGGATTCTTTGTTTGAAAATGGGGTGGAGTGGGTGGGGGTACTGTGGAAAGACCCCACACTATTTGAAGAGGAAAATAATCTTCTTTCAGAGTCTAAATTAGCTCAGAAGAGTAAAATATACAAACTTTTGATGGAAAGAGAGGTCCAGGAATTCTAGGAACATATGTAACAGAAGCTAAAAACCATTACATTGGCAGCGAATGTCCGTAAGCAGGACATGTCCACCCAATAGCTTCATTTCTACTTTACCGTGTTTTACTCCCTATGGCCTTGTAAGGTGCCAAAGTCTTTGGGGAATAAGAGCTTGAATAAAAAGCGCATATCTAAAATGTACACCGAGGTAGGATGACAGGGGCTCTGTTCTTCATTGCAGTTAGAGATGCTCTCAGGCTCATTTGAATTTAAAATACACACTGGTTATGCCATCTCAAAGTCCGTGTGTCTTTAAGCAAATGGAATGCTTTTGTTATCCTTTATCTCCTCATCATGATTCTTGTCTTCCATTAAAGCTTCCTTCCACCTGTTTCATGTCTCCATCTTCAGCTTCCATTCAGTAGAGGCAGCAACTTTCCTCAAAACAGGCCAATGTGGAAATAACTTCACTTGCTCTGTACACCATCTCCTGCTGATTCTGCCTCCAAATTCTCGGTGAAGACATACCCTCCCTTTTGTAGTCCAGTTGCTATTCTTTTGTCAAGGTAGTTTGCATTCTTTTTTTTCAGCATGATTCCTTATTTATTTTAGAGCCTCCCATGTTTCCTTCATCACATGTTCTATACAATATGATATGTGCTAGTCAAGCAGGTGAACAAATGCCTTTTGCATTGATTTGAAAGCTCTTTTAGAGGTCATAGCTGCCTTGCTTGACCTAGCATCACATCTGACATAGCACATCTGAAACAAATACTCATGAATAAACAAATCTACATGTGTGTGGCATCTTGTGCATGATCTGTAGGAGCTACATAGTCCCAGTGTGTGCACATTGTGCTGTTGTTCAGGTTAGTTGTCAATTTGGGTGGCAATAAGGAAATGATAGGGAGACTCAATTCAAGACAGTAGGTGTTGCGGTACATACCTTCAATCCTAGCACTCAGGAGGCTGAAACGGATGATTGACCAGGGTTTCAGGGTCAGCTTGGGCTACAGAATGAGTTGCAGTGTTGTCAGAGATCTATAGTAAGACCTTGTCTGGAAAAAGAAAGGAAAAGGCTCCTAGCATGGGAATAACTTTTTAAATTACAGAGTTCTACACACACTGTTAGGAAGGAAAGATAGATGCGAGGTTGACCCAAAGGGGAAGTAAGGACTGGAGATTTCCTTTGTTGACATTTCCTGCTCTGTGTGTTTAATGGGGCCTTTATCTGGGCCAGAGGCTTTTTCTGTGTGGGGATTACTGCAAAGGAGGAATACAGAAAAAGGTGAGAACAGGACCAGAACACAGAGGGAGAGCAGTGGCGACAGATATTTCCTGCTCTGGGCTTCACTTCTTAGATGGGACTTTTTCCATATACTCCCGGTAATTATTAGTCCAACAAATAAATCATAAAGTTTTAGGGGAGATGTAGGAACACTCAGTACCAAGTGCTTTCACTTGTTATCCTTTGGGCCAAATCTCCTCTGAGTTAATTAAATTCAAATAAGTATCTTTCCATTTCTTGGGACTTCGAAGGAGGAGTCCAAAGCACTTCAGAAGTCACAAAACAGCCATTAGATCTTAATAACTAAGAACTGTTCCAACCTCTGCTGGTTTCAAATGAGAGGACCAGAGGCATAAAGCTCCACAGGGCATTGCTAACTTCCTGAGGCATTCAGCTGCTGAAAATGAATTCCTCGAATAATAGTTTCCTTTTCCAAAATTTAGCTGGATCAGATATTTTTAGTAGGAAGGTCCTAATGAGACTCCACAGGAACATGAGCGGCAAGGGGGGACCCTGCATAATCAATCAGTGGAGGTGTGCCACCTTGCTGCTGGAGATTTGAATAAATAACTTCAGTGATTTATAGCAGATGTTTTTCCACTTAATTGTAGCCCACCAAAGCACATACTAGTCAGCGTGCTCCGGGAAAATTAGAGTGAGTGCCGTTTCTGTCTCTTTTGCTGTTTTCTAAGGGATACCTAACAATACTCTGAGGATTGTAGGTGCTTGGGAAAAGGTTTCTGAATGGAGAAAGTAAAGTCCTATGTAAAGACTAGAGAGCTGTTTATGGTCAGTCCTACCAAAAACAGATAAATAAATAGTGTTTCAGTCTCCAAGCAGGAAAAACAGAAGGGGCCCATTGCTGAGTGAAAAGCCTTTTCCTCCAGTCAGGTGCCTATAGACCAGGGGCTTGAGAATGGGAATGACTCCTTTGAAAAGCTGGTTCTGGTGGGCTGATTTTATAGATAAGTTTCTTTCCACATACAAGGTGCTTTCTCACACATTTCTTAATTGTATAGATTTGTCCTTTCTTACCTGCCAGCCCAAGGCCTAAAATTTTGAGTTTAATAAATGAATATTTGTTTTGGATAAATTCATTGTGTTCACATTGAGCAAGGTGTGCACTTATAATTTATTTCTTTGGAAGTGATATTTATGCATCAGCCAACAGCCACCCCAAACTTCTTCTTAACTAAAGACTTTATTGAAAAGAAAATTGGCTAGACATAGTAACAAATTCATTAAATACAATGTTTGGTAGGATTTCTATATTTAAAATAAGAATTCAAACAATACTTAAACCAGTAGGCTAATTTATAATTAGAATGAAATAATCTGCAAAAACAAAAACAACCATAGGACATTATTTGGCATTTAAATTCTCAACAGAAAAAAAAAAATTTAAATGCTACATTATCAATTTGTGTGTATTTTTATTGTGTTGCTAAGTGGTCGGCAAAAAAAATGTCAAATGTAATTTAGAATGTTGTTTCCTGAACTGAGATTAGAAGAATCCCTGTCATTATCTTGGTAATCTGTGGATATGTAGGCTGAGGGACACAAGGAATAGAACGCTGAAGCGAATGAGAGTTTATCTGAGATAAAGTTCAAGTGAGTTCACACTTTCCCATGGGTTGTAGAAATGGACACATGAGCTCTCCGGTGTGGAAGCGAAGACAGGAGTTTCCCTCTTAGCCAACAAAATATACAGAGTATGATTTCTATATTGACATTCGGCAAGTTTTATTAATATTGAGATAAATTGCACTCAATGTTTTAACAATGCAAAGTAAGGTATTTCCACTTTCCATATGATTGATGGAATATAAAGGTATATTAAGACTGTTTATTCAAGTACAAACTACTATAACCAAATGCCTGCGACCACAAACTTACAAAGACAGAAAGATTTAGAACACTTCAATGGAGGTGCCAATGCAAGATCGGGATGTTATAACTTGAAGATAGGAAACAGGTGTACAGACAAGAAGGCTGAAATTAAATTGCTTGTCACAGAATAGTCTGTGAGTTACAGCATCACAGTCTGAAGAGGGAGGGCAAGGCTTCAGGTCTGAGGAAGAGCTTCATTAGTAAAGAGATGTCAGCAATAGCCTGATGGGCATTGATTCAGGTAAGAACCTTCAATTGCCTTCAGTTCTGAAGGATCAGGGCAGTTACAGTTATCACTCCACAGACAGCACACTAAGGTCAAGAAGGGAGAGATAGATCCATTAGTGCCAGAGGAATACCCGGGGGTTCAGGCTCTTACGGGCTTTGTGTTGGGGGCTAAACAGCTCCATAGAATGTAACCTGGATGCCATGAGTCAGACAGAGGTGGGAACTAGACTAGAGTTACAATGCAAAGTTGCCGAGGGTTTGGGCAGCAGGGAGAGAGGGCAGGCTTTGCTTGCTGCTACGGTGGTGTGAGGGAAAGAACTCAGCCCCTTGAGCACGGCAGCATCATGGCTTTCTTATCTGTTCTCTGGAGAGAATTGCAGGAGGAAGTAGCCTGATTTTTGGGAGAAAGAAGACTGAAGCTGGAGGGCCTGTGACAGGGCCTAGGAAGCCTCCTTGCTAGGTTGCTTTTTAGGGATAATGGCTGGGAAAGGTGGAGCATGTGGAGGAGAAGATAGTACAAATCATAGTGACAGTCCAAATGCACAGAAAAGATACAGACTGAGACCCAATAGTGCCCTTCCAAGGCAAAACTCCCCAAACCAAAGGACCCCCACAAAGTCTCACCTCCTAAAGTGCCAAGATACCTTCAACACTGCTCCCCAGGAACCAGTTCTGCAAGTCTAGTTAGACTTCAGGAGAGAGCCCTCAAGTAACAATAGTAATAGAGCATTCAATTTAAAATCTGATTACAGCTCTTTGTGTGTGTGTGTGTGTGTGTGTGTGTGTGTGTGTGTGTGTGTGTGTAGGCAGGAAAAATGAATTTGTAATAATGGGTCTGAGGATAAAGTCATAAGTGGGGTTCTTGTCCAGTGTGCATGAGACCCTGAGTCCTATCTTTAGCACTGAAAAGGAAAAATAAACAAGAAGGAAAGGACTGTAATGATAATCCAAGCCAAAGTACGCCAGTACGAATCTTTGATTCAGGGATGGAGAGATGGCTCAGAGGTTAAGAGCACTGCTTGTTCTTCCAAAGGTCCTGAGTTCAATTCCCAGCAACCACATGGTGGCTCACAACCATCTGTTATGAGATCTGGTGCCCTCTTCTGGCCTGCAGGGATGTGTGCAGACAGAACACTGTATACATAATAAATAAATAAATCTTTAAAAAAAAAAGAATCTTTGATTCAGATCTTGTGATATAATTTGAACAGAGGAAAAAAAAGAGAACTAACTGCTCATGGGAAAAAAAATGGAGAAGAATTCTCTAGAGGGCACTGCTGAGCCTGGGCAGATATTGATGGGATTATTGGAGGGAAGGGGGAGATTCAACAGCCAACACAAAGTTCTGAGTCGATGCTGAGACAGAACGGTGTGGGAATGGGTGGGTTTATTTTGAAATTGTGCAGACTGAAGTGCCTTGATGGCATGTGGAAAGCCCTGCCCCTTGCACCATCTTTTCCCCAGTTCATTCATACTTAACTCATTCCATTCCAGTTTATGCTCCAATGCCCCCAGTTAGTTAGCTTTCTCAAGAATAGCAAGGAAAGTCAGTGTCGAGATCCAGGACTCTGTCTTCTAGCCTCAACTAGCCTTTTTAGTTTGTTTGTTTGCACTGAAGGCAAATGAGGATCTACAGCTAAAGGGACCATCTAACTTATTATCTAAATAAAAACCTCTTCTTGTAGAAAGGTCACTATTACTTATGATACTCTGTCCCTGAACCATGCAGAACGTTTACCTCAAGAGTTAGGGCTATGCCAGGTCTTAAAATTGTCCTAGAATGGGTGAATGCTTACTGAGAAGGGTAGGGCCCTTAACATGAGTAATGCATAAAGGGATATCTTTCTGTATGCTGTGAATATATGTTGTTCCCATTGGTTAATAAATAAGATGCTTTGGCCTATGGCAAGGCAGCTTACAGGCAGGCAGGAAATACAAGGAGAGAGACAGGAAAGAGAAAGGCAGAGTCTGGAGAGACAACAATCACCGCCAAAGGAGAAGCAAGATGCCAGCAGACCTACCAACAATGCCACAGCCATGTGGCAAAACATAGATTAATAGAAATTGGTTAATTTAAGATGTAAGAGCTAGCTAGCAAGAGGCCTGCCATAGACCACACAGTTTGTAAATAATATTAAACCTCTAAGTGATTATTTTATAAGCAGCTGCAGGACCATGGGGCCAGGTGGGACCAGAGAAACCTTCTGACTACAGCATAACAATGGAATCAAGGGCATAATCCTTTAAGAACAGCAGTAGATATAAGGCTCCATTAGGACTGTGCATGTTTGCGACGGCAGTTTTCCCGAGGAAGTTCGAAGGGGTAGATGAAGGAAGGAGGGACGTGGGGAAACAGGCAGAAGCATAGGATCCATACTAAAGCTGTTTAGTAAATAAAATTCAAAGTATAAAGACAGTCTTTACCCTCAATTGTTCTCAAGAGGTACCTTAGAGTAGAAAATTGATGGTATTAAGATGAGTGATAGCCCCTGACTTTCATATATTAATGAAATGGGAAAATATGTGGGGTTATGAAGGAGAAGGAAAGGTATTTTAGACTCATTTCAATCTTTTATCTTTAAACCTATGTACGAAAAGTAACAAATAATAACATCCAAATTGTAATGTTAAAGACCTCTTGCTGTCTGAGGCTGAGTGACAGGCTTAGATCAATGCCAGACTGAAATCAGGGATGTTTTTGTTTATTTTCCAAAAAGCTTCTCTTGTGGGAAAGGCGAACACCTGAACGCTAATATTATTTATAAAAATTGAAATACATCTTGGCATGGACTTGAAAATGCTGTATGTATGAAGAACCACTGACCGCATCTTAGGCAGGCTTGTCCTACAACGCCCTCACCCAAAAGTTTCATTTTTTCTTAAGTTCATCATCAAGAGGTTTGTTCTTCCAGTTTGCAGTGTTCAAATGCCAAACTTATGCAGACAATATTGCTGTCTTGAAGCACTTCTAAAGCAATAGAACGTCTGAAGAAGGTACCTTAATGGGGCTGAGAGCCTCTTCACTGTTGAAAAGAGGAAACCATGCCACAGTAGATGAACTTTAGACTTTGGAAACGCACATTCGATAAATACTGATGATGATCCTGCCCAATGCTGCCTTTGTGCTTCCAGCTTATGAGAGAGAATGTTTGTTATGAGGTAATACACGGACAGTTACTTTTCCTTCTAGTCCCCAAGACGTCTTCTCTTTAAAAAAATATTGTTTTAAACTTACATATGCATTCATTTATTTACTTTGTGTAGATGTGTGTGTATGTGTGAACATACCTGCCATAGAGTGTGTGTGTGTGTGTGTGTGTGTGTGTGTGTGTGTGTGTGTGTGTGGAGAGAGAGAGAGAGAGAGAGAGAGAGAGAGAGAGAGAGAGAGAGAGAGAGAGAGGACAACTTCTAGTTGTCAGTTCTTTCCTTCTACTATGTGGATCCCAAGGATCCAACTCAAGTCTACAAGCTTGGAGGCAAGCATCTTTATTCATTGAACCATCTCACTACCCTAAAATTAAAATCACTATTTTCAACATTACCAGTTTAGGTACTTTGAAACCAAAGACACTTTGAAATAATCTGCTTCGCAGCATCACTTACACTACCTACTGGTAACAAGTATCTACATGGTTAATAAAAAGCAAAACCTTTAAGAAATGATATATCATTTTTCTTGTTGCTATGACAAAGGAACTGAGAAGAAAAAATCTTCAGGGAGAAATATTGTATTTTGATTCTGTCTTGGGGTTTCTATTGCTATGATAAAATATCATGGCTTAAAGCAACTTGAGGAAGAAAAGGTTTATTTTAGCTTACATCTCTTGGGTCATACTCTATGAGTAAGGGAAGTCATGGTAGGAACTCAAATAGGGCAGGAACCTGGAGGTAGGAGCTGAAGCATATGTCATAGAAGGGTGTTGCTTACTGGCTCACTCCTCACGGCTTATTCATCCTGATTTCTTATAACACCCAGGACCACTTGCTCAGGGATGGCACTGCCCACCACAAGCTGGATCCATCAACATCAATCATCACTCAAGAAAATGCACTATGCTCTTGCCAACAGTCTAATCTGGTGTGGGTGTTTTCTCAGTTCGATCCTTCTAAAAGGACTCTAGCTTATGTCAAGGAGACATAAAGCTACCCAGCACAGGCTCACAGTTGAAGATGCAGGCTATCACGGTAGGCAAGGCATGGAGGAGTTTGCCATACCTTGGAGCTACAGAGAATGAGTGTGGGACTGCTTGCTCACATTCTGATGGATCAGGAAAGCTAAGACCTCAGATTTGGGCTAGGACTCAACACACAATTCCCATCTTAATGACTTCTAGAATGGTGCCATATCCAAAATGTTCCAAAGTGTCACAAAATGGTGCCCTTTAACTGTTGAAATATGTGAACCTATCTGGGATATCTCACATTTTTTTTTTTAAAAAAGGCTTTTTTTTTTTAAATTTTATGTGCATTGGTGTTTTACCTTCATGTATGTCTGTATGAGGGTATTGAATTTCCTGGAACTGGAGTTAACAGACAGTTATGAGTTGCTATATGAGTGCTGGAAATTGCTCTTAACCACTGAGCCATTGTTCCAGCCCACAATTTCTCACATTTAAACCATATGAAACTTCACTGGTATTTTCGGAACTACCAGAAGTTGGTTATTCTTTCTATTCAGTGTACAAACAATAAGCATAAGCATAGAAGGTACATAGGCATAATGCCTAATACTTTAAAACAGTAGGAATGATAAAGAAATGCCCCCCAAAGTTATCTACTGCCTGTGTTTGACTGAATGTTATAATATCTAGAGAAAGAAGAAGGTGTAAATTCCTAGTAAGGAGCATATTTAAGCCTGTATTGTGACTATCCCAGGCTTGTGGTATAATCTGAATTACTGATTTACAGATTATGCAGGACCTAAGCTTTTAATTAGAGCAAGTAACATGGTAGTTTGGGTACCAAGAAAAAAAAACTTGATGACTGTAGTAAAAACAGAAAGTCTACAAAGACTGGCTTAGACACATTCCTGAGCAGTGAAGACAAAACAAAACAAACAAACAAAAAAAATCACAGTGTTTCCTTACTTTTTATCTAAATGAAGCATTTGTATTTTTGTTTTGTTTTGTTGTTTTTACTTGGATGAGGTAAATAGAATAGTTTGGAGGTTCCAGTTGCATAAAATAAAACCGTCGTTCAGATAATGCTAAGAAAGTTACTAAATGTCATCAAAACTGCTAAGAAGCCCTCCTAAAATGTATGGTAGGCCAGTTGTCTGGGACTGTTGATACTTGAAGAGAGAGGAGAATGTTGGATTTTATTCTCTTTGACTCGGGGTTAGATAACACTGATAGAAAACCAGTGAACTACAAGAAGGTACTGTCACCAAACTACAGCTAGACACTACCAATAAACTACAGAATCTACAAGAAACTTGTCACCAGATACTGGTATAATTCTATATTATTTGTTTATGGTAGGTGAAGTTTATTATTGTTTTGTACTCAATACTTCAGTGAATAGTGATATTTAGTAGAAAAAAAATTAAATGAAATTTAAAATAAAACCCTTTCAGGTCTAGCTACGTCACTATCCAGAAGAAACACACTCAAGGGGTCCATATATTTGTAACTTTAGGATCACTTTCACAGGACAAATCCTAGTTAGTGATTTAAGAAGGGTGAAAACGAGTCTCCATCAACTACTAGTCAAAAATGCAAAATTTACGTAGACAAAAAACAGAGAGAAAAAATGCTTTAGGAAATAGTTACCTTTATTTTGTCTGTATTTCTATTGCCTTACTGTATGTGATTTCCAAACTGGCTTCTTAAAGAAATGAAAATCGGATCACAGACCAACACAAATTTTACGTGCATCTGTTCCGTGCAAGGAAACGAGCTTCCTCAAGCAGCAAACACCATCATGATCTATGTGTTCTTTTTTTGTCTTTGTCTTAGTTACTGTTCTATCGCTGTGAAGGGACACCAAGCCCAAGGTAAATTATCGCAGAAGGCATTTAATCGGGGCCTTTAATTAACTTTGGATAATTAATACATTTTCTGAAAGCTAATACCTGATTGTCATGGCGGGAAGTATGGTGGCAGGCAGGCAGGCATGGTGCTGGAGCAATAAATAGCTGAGTGTTTGCATTCCATGACCATCTGATCCACAAATCAGAGGCAGAGAGAGGAGTGAGGGAGAGACTGAGACCCAGGTGACAAACCTCTTCCAACAAGGCCACACCTCCTAATCCTTCCTAAGCCATCCACCAACTAGGAACCAAATATTCAAATATGTGAGTCTATGGGGGCCATTTTCCTTCAAACCACCACTCTTCTTACAAGTATTCTGGGATCTCTGGCCTTGGCATCTTAGTCTTCTTCCAAATTTACCAACTTAGAAGAAATCAGTTGAACGTCAATAATTCGTCTTAGTTTTGTTGTTGTTGTTTTGGTTTTTTGTCTTTGTTTTCTAATGAGTAAGGCAGTGTTGCATGTCAAAAGACACAAGCATGTCATGAAATCAGCTGCCATCTGAACTTGGGGATGGACCTGATATCTGTCTCACACAAGGGACCATGTGGGACCCACAGGTTACCCATATTCCTGACACAGGTAATGCTAGTTATTAACAATATGCCCGAGTCACTGAAGCAGCCTGGCCCATAATACAAAGATCACATTGTGTTGTATTTTTAGAGAGAGCCTCAATTCACTGAATCTACCAGGTATTCCACAGGACAGCCAGACAGCCTCGAACCCTTTCTGTACTAAGCATTTTTGTGCATAAACAGACTTTGGTGTTGTTTGTTCTGTCTCTGTTTTATTTGTTGTGTCTGTAGCTCAGCTCACTCTGTTACAGCAAGTCCACCCAGTTACATTAAAACATCCTTTCCCTTTTGGAAAGATGATATTATTTTGAACCACAGTTTTGTTTACAGTAGCTACACATCCCCAAGGATGTATTAGTTCACAGAAGATGAGCAGACCTGCACATGGACTTCTTTGTAGGGAGCCCCTTGAGACCAGTACAACATATGACCATGATTTATGACAATATATACAAGTAGTTTGTGTGCTGGAGGGGAAAAAATAGGGATATGGCAAAATCATACCCTTGGAGAATGTGCAATTTACTAGAAAAGGCACGTAGCAAATGATTCCACTGCGAAGCGAAGGCCATGTCTGCTCTGCAGGTTATGCACAGAACTTACACAGTTTCAGACTGGCAAGTAGAGTCATGTCATGGGAGTGTGGATGTGGCCGTTAACTTCAGGAGGAGACAGGAGTCAGGGATAAAGGTTTGGTCTGAAATGTAGAAATCAGAGCAGTGGTTTCGTGGGAAAGTGCTTCTGCTCCATTCTTTCTGCAGTTTCTCCTTTCACCCAACTGAAGCTCAAGGCCCAGGATGCCTCCTGTGTCCACAGGAGCAGGGAGCTAGTCAGGGCAGTCAGTTCAGGTGAGCCACTTACACCTGACCCCACTTCTCACCTACAAACTAATAAGGGAGTTCAATCCACAGCCAGCTGCAACCTGCACAGTGGAGGAATTACTAACCTTCCTCAGAAAGGAAATAGCAAAATTCACCTGTGTAGACACATGAATGGGCAAAACTAGTTTGGGCTGCTCCTTTGAGTCCCACATAAAAAACAGCCTGCTTTCATGTGGGCACAGTCACTTACTAACTTCATTGTATAAAGAGTGAATAAAATCAGAAATAAATTAGAAAATACTGAAGAGATTATTACTCAAATCTTTTATTTGCAGAAAAATACTTTTTTTCCCCAAGAATGAACTAATTATATACAGAAGTTATTACTAAACTCAAAGGTTATTAAACACACACGCGACATATGAAGATTCATGACTGTCATCACAGCTCTTAGGACCCCGAGTCACAGGATCTCTGTGGCTTCAAGGCCAGCCTGGAGACCCTGTCTAAAATCAAACAACAGACAAAACAAAGTTAGTAAATCCTTAAGAATGTTCAAAAATTGCTTTTGAATTATTCAAAGATCTAGTGACTTTTCCAAATTGTCAAATCTAACCATCATCTTGTAATTCAGCGAATTTTACAAAACAATTGTTCAACGTGACAAGCACCTTGTAAAATATATTCTAGAGACAGCCTCCAGCATTAGAAAATAGCTTCAAGTTTTTGCCAGTGCCACCTTGCCATGCCTTTAGCTTCTTCTTCAGACATAAATTACATTTAATTAAAAAAATGTTTGTTGACCCAAGGAAATATCTTTCCAATCAAAGACAATAAGCAGATTTCAAGAACTCAATATCAGAAAAATAAAATGTCCATTCTCCATGAATTTCTTCACAGATTCAATGGATTCACTCAAAAGATAATATAAAAAAGCAAAGTTTTTCCCTATTATTTGACAAGTTAATTCCAAAGTATATTTGGGAGAGCAAAGGGCAAGCAAAATGGGAGCTTATCACTGGAGATATCAGACCTTGTTGTGAAGCAAAAGTAATTAAGATGGAGCAGGGCATGTTCGCAGAGACACAAATAGGCCAACAAAGTGGGAGAAACTCACTGACATGTATAGAAACCAGTAATTAATGAATCAGGGCTTGGAGCTCTGAGGTGCAGAGAGGGGCTGTTTATCAATGGTGCTGGCACATTTAATTACAGATCCCAAATAATGGAACTGGGATTGCTAGGTTGTGTGTTGACAACTCTCAATTTAAGGCAGATTAAAGACTGGCACTTTCAGGTGCAGCTCTAAACTCTTAGAAGTCAACACACAGAATATCTTAATGACCTCTGCATAGGACATTTTTGAAAAGGCAACATAAAGGAACTACCATAAAAGACATATAAAGACAGATGAAACTTTTACATTCAAATGAGGAACTTCTGATCACCCAAGGGACCTATTAAAAAGTTAATGGAACAAACCTCCAGTAGGAAGGATGTATTTGCCCAATGCAAAATCAACAAAGATTTGTACAAACTTCTGATGTGAGTTAAATGAATTAAATTAATGAATTCAATGAATTAAAAAGTAACAGACAATAGACAAGCAGTAAAAGATGGGTGTAGCTGAAGTTTTCCTGATCTCACCCGGCACCAAGGTCCCACAGCCATTTATAAAATCCCTGTGTCCTGCAACTGCTCAGACCCAAGTAAATACACAGAGGCTTGTATCAATTACAAATTGTGCATGCCCATGGCCTATGGCTCAAGCTTCTTGCTAGCTAGCTCTTATATCTTAAATGAACCCATTTCTATTTATCTATAAGTTGCCATGTGACCGTGGCTTATCGGTCTGCTGGCATGTTGTTCCTATGGTGGTGGCTGGCGTCTGCTTTGCCTCACCTTTCTCTTCCTGTCTATCTGTTTGGACTTTCTGCCTGCCTCTAAGCTGCCTTGCATAAACTTTATTTAATCAACTAATCAGAGCAACGTATAGCATACAGAAAGACACTCCCCCATCAGATAGGAATCAGAACTTACCAGAAGATAGCTAATGACAGAGTGGACAATATCTGAAAAAAATGCTAGCTCTCATAGAAATCAGAGAAATTCGCAGGTTCAGATGAAGTGATGTAACACACACATTAAACGACACAGCACACACATACAGCTGAGACATTTATGCCTTCCCTTTCCTTAAGATGAGTATAATCCCTTTTCAGCTGTGTTTTCCACGGTCTGGTCTGTTGTTCCACATTCTTCCAAGTTCTAATAGCTTGCCTTTCCATTTCATCCTTTCTTCTCACCCCTATATCAGTTCCTAATGGATTTAGCAGGAAGGAGACATCCCTGTTCAGCTTGTA
>CABHPQ010157187.1:19824-33102 GCA_902168405.1 Peromyscus aztecus | reverse complement strand
TAGGAGTTGCTTCTCAGTATTTACACAGTGCCCCCTTACTAGAGCAACAATAAGACGCACATAAATATCTGCAATTTTAAGACTTTACTTCTTTTTAGTGATGAAAAATGATTACTGTGTGTCCATGAAGATTTTTCTTCAAGAGTTAGTATGGATAGCTTGCTTGATCCAAACATTTCATCTTATATACAGATTTCTTTTAATTCAATTTTTACTTTTTTTTGAGATAAATACAGATTTACATGCAATTTTTAAGAAGCAAAACAGAGATCCCATGTGCCTGTAACCAAGTTCCTTCAGTGAGTAATATCTTGTAAAACTGTAGTAGGAGCTCAAAATCACAAAGAAGCAATAAAAAGCATACCAGAGAAGCCTTCCATCAGCCAGGCCTGGTGGTGCAGGTTGTAATTCCAGCTACGCAGTAGGCTGAGGTAGGATAGTGTAAGTTCAAGGCCAGCTTGGCTTACAAAGCATGTTCAAGATCAGCCTGGAGACTCAGTGAGATCTTGTCTCAAAAATAAGAAGTAAAGAGAGATAGACATATAGTTCAGTGGTAGATCCCTTGTCCAGCATGTGTGAAGCCCTAAATTCTATCTCTACTACTGCAGTGGGGGAAATATTGCCATCCTTACTAGGATCCCTCTTGTGGTTCTTTTATAGGCTCACTAATTTTTCTGTCTCCAGCCTTTCTTTACATAGTTACAAGTTAATCTATTATCCTTTTCATTTCAAAAGCGTTTACAGGTGGACCATATGGTTCACCATCTTATGAGACTGTTGCATGACTCCTCAGTTTTCTAATTTTCAACTGTGGAGTACTATCATGGTATAGAGGTTTTATACCCATGTAACCATTCACTCATTGTAGAAAACCTGACTTTTCAGCTCTCCCGTATAAGGTGCTAGAAATGTCCATGTAGTTGTTTGAAGGTATATTTGCCCTTTGAGTAACTGTCTAGCTGCCAATTAGAGAGCAGCATCATAGGACATCACAGGATTTGCCAAAGGGCAAAGGTCACTTCCGTATAGCTGGCCATAAACCAGGGATGCACTTCAGCATTCTTATCAGTACTTGCAGCTTTGGAGCTTCCTGACCTTGGGATGTCTTTGGCTCTGTATCTGTGTTTCAATTAGACAAGACACATGTTTTTCAAAGTACATTCTTGGAAACATGAACACCATGGAATACTCCTAAGGAGGGGATTGGGATGTCAGGACTACAGTGAATACTAAGCCTTTCCTTTGCAATCATTATATACTTAGTGTCGTACGAGGGAAGACTTCAGCAGCAAACTACAAACGTGGCCGAATGCTGGCTTCATCATCTGCTAGAAATAGGAACCTACCAACCACAAGACACTTACCTTTCCCATACCTTCATTCCTCATTCATAAAACGAACAGTGCCCACTAGTATGAATGGAAGATTCTGAGGCTATAGAAATCACTTGACAAACGCTATTTTTATTACCATAAGTATTATCTGTGGTTCTTTGAATAGGAATGGCCCCCACAGGTTCATATCTTTGAATGCTTCGTCATTAGGGAGTGGCTCTACTTGACAGGGGTTAGGAGGCGTGGCCTTGCTGGAGGAAGTGTGTCATGCGGGGTGGGCTTTGGAGTTTTAAATTCTCAAACCAAGCCCAGTGTCTCTGTTCCTGCTGCCTGCTGATCCAGATGTAGAACTCTCAGCTCCCTCTCCAGCACCATGTCTACCTTACCTGCTTACTGCCCTGCTTGCCACCACGTTGATAATGGACGAAATAAACCTCTGAAATGTTAGCAAGTTCCAATTAAATTCTTTCTTTTAGAAGAGTTGCCTTGGTGGTGGTGTCTCTTCACAGCAATAGAACAGTGACTAAGACACTATCATAACCAAAATCATTATCAATGCCCTGGCCCCATCCTGGAGATTTGGATTCATCAAGTCTGGGCAAGTCTATGCCACATGAAGTAGAAGTCCTTTCCATCAAGAACATGTTTAAGACAGAACTACAGGCAAGGTCCAAACCTGAACCACACTGCCTGGTAGCAAGGTGCTCCATTTCCATGCATATATACACTTAGTAAACACTTGGAGCGACTCATCGTGACTCAGCAGGAGAGTGCAGTCCTCTCCAGACCTGGGACTGTAGCATCACGGGTCACAGTTCCTCAAGAGGTGGCTGAAGCAAAGCACTACAGTGATGTGGACACATCAGCTGTCTAACCCCAAACACAGCAGTCAGCACAGACACACACACACACACACACACACACACACACGTTTTATTTGTGAGTCATGGCTTGTCAAATCAAATCTGAACATGAGACATTATTTCTTCGGAAATGAAAGAAAATCATCATGATTGTCATTATTTTTGTGGGTTCCACACTACCACAGTGCTCCTTCTTGACAGTCTGTGATTATCAAACACCAGGACATTTCCAGGGCGCTTGGGAATCATTCTGGAGGTGGCTGTAATCTTCTCACCACTTCTGAAGCAATGTGCAGGTAAGCTCTGGCCTGGAAGAGAACACACTCATTGTTCCATGTTTCCAGCAGATGCTGAGTGACTCCCGAACTGTGTACACAGATGGCTGCTGCAGCTGGGGGTAAAGCAGCATGCTGGGCTGCAGTCTAACAGTGAGGGCAGGCTGCAGGTGAGCCAGAGGAGAGAGAGTCTCACACTATTTGAGGGTAAATACTTACAAGGTAACTTTCTGGAAAAAAAAAAATTTGATACCAGGAATTGCTGTATTTCAAATTCTAATTCTAATGTCAGTAAATTAATAACTACTTGAGCTGCAGAAAACTTAAACCTTCCTCCTCTGGGAAATCCTGAGTTAGATACTGCCAACTCTTGTTGGGCATAAAAGGAATTAGCCATTTGAAAGAGAGGTATTTCTTACTACTTATGTTTTCTCTTTAGAAAGATTTTCTTCACTCTCTCTGAGATAGTTCACAACACCAGAACTGAGCACAAGACAGCTCTTTCCTAGGTGAATTTGGGAATTGTGCAAAAACTTCCGGTTCAAGTGTCAAATACCTCTTCTCTGGGATTCCCAGCACAATGCATTGCTAAGGGTGGATCCAAAGACACAGGCTAACAGTGCCCCTTGTCTGGTTACAACAATGACCACGAGACTGAATTTAAAGAATTCCCTTCAACAAGTGCAATACAGATCTTTATAAAAAGTAGCTGCCGATCTTATCCATAAACAGTACCTATGAAACAGTGAGACTTTATCTTTTGAGACAGGGTTTCACCATGTAGTCCAGACTAGCCTTGAACTTATAATCCTCCTGCCTCAGCCTCCCAAGTGTGGGCCACCATACCCATATTAAGATTTTGCAAAAGCACAAATTTCTACCCTGATATAGTTAAACTACCACTATCATTAAAAACTACCCAACTTCCTACTTGCCAGGTATTTCCTACCCTCAAAGTTACCTAGGAGATAAATTCTATAGTCACCTTCACTTTACAGATGAGGAAATCATGGCCTAGAAAAGTGGAGACTGTCTAAAACATTATGACTTTGAGCCCAAGTGGCCAGTCTCCCGACCCCAGCCTCCAGAGCTGCACACTACAGAGAGGTCCTGGGGTCTGATGAATGACAGGTGTGTCTCACAGACCTTTCTTTATGCCTGAGCCTTAAGAGCTGGATCAAGGACTTCGTTCCATAATCATTTAGCACTTGCCTATGGTAAATTAGAGACATACGCCTATCATAATGCAAAAACTTGTGGATTATTGCAGAATAATTAAATTTGTCACATTCAGCCTTTGCTCTTGAACTTTGCTCTTTAACTCCTGGTTTATCACACTTAGGGTAATGGGTAGACTGGCATTCACCGTGGAACCCTGAAAGTGCTGATTTGAACAGTTTTGATTTCCACAAAATTGTTGAGACTGAATTTTTTCAGGCAACGCTGTATCATTTCAACAAATCCATTTTGGTCTTTACTGCATTTGAAGCACTGTGCTGGGGAGTCTGTGAGGTGTAATGATTTAGAAGGAGGCAGAACAGCGTGTGGGAAAGGAACTGAGGCCCTGGGGTCACACAGGCTGGGCTGGGAGGCTTGGTGTCAGTACTGACTAGCTGAAGGGCCTTGGGCTCATTTCATATCCCTCCTAGGCTGTTTCTACCGCTGTGAAATGGCTGTGAGACCAGCACACACTTCCCAGGGTTTTGAGAAGGCATGTAAGGTGCTGGCGTGGCGTGTGTGCAGCTTAAGTGGCCATCGCCATTACTATGATGCCCTAAGAAATGGGCAGCCTGGCCAGGCATGGTGGCACACACCTGTAATCTCAGTGGTTGGGAGGTAGAATCAGGAGAATCGGGAGTTCAAGGTCATCCTCAGCTACAGCAAGTTAAAAGCCAGATAGGGCTATACCAGATTTTGTCTCAAAATGCCAAAAACAGAAGGGAAGGAGGGAAGGAGGAAGGGAGAGAGAGGAAGAGAGAACTGCATGCAGTCTTGTTGAAGAGCTCATCCAAATACTTTTGGAGAACATTCCTTCCTGAGGAATAATGAAATCCCTGTCTCTGTCATGCAGCATAAACATCACAAATACATCTCTGTCAAAGACATACTTAAGATTTCTCACGCTATTACTACTCTCCATTCATTACCTCACCTTCCCTGCTATTACTGCAGATCTGTCTATTGGGCCATCTAAAGGCCCTCTGTCTGTCTGTCTGCTCTGTCACTACCAGGCAATAGAGAACAAATGAGACCAGAGGGAAAGGAATTGTATGGAAGTTAGTTTCATTTTTATTTTGAAATATTTGTAGTTGGTTTATCATATTTAGTGTATATTAAGGCAGTGGGGAGATGATCTAGAAATTATAAGACAATAAATCCTCCATTTATATTTGAAAATCTTCATCTTCATCAAGAATATCTTCTAAGAGGATAGCACTCTGTGTGCTAATTTTTTATTTGATACAAAAGATAAAAACATAAAAACCATCTGTCATGGGTCCATTCCATGTGTGCTGGTCTCAAAGGCGAAGGTCAGCGACAGTTCTGGCCGCACGAGGCAGTGCTCTGACCTCTAAGAGCTGAATCCAAAGCCCTGCCATCTGCTCTTCCTCTGCTGCAGTCTCTGGCTGCCAGGTCACCCACATTTGGAGTTTCACTCACTCTGCTTTCCTAACTGGCGCACACGGCAGAGTTTAGGCCCATTCACTGGGTAGGTAGCAACCGTTAGCTCTTCTTAACTAGAGTCACAAGCCCTTCCAACTTTTCAAACGATGCCTCGACTTCACGGGAACCCACACCTGTAACCGAGTCACCACCACTGTGGCGTTGTCTCTCCCGAAAGTTAAACACTACTGGAGAGTTCAACTTCCAGAAGCAAACTTTACTTGTGTTGTAGGAAAAAGGAAACAGCTTTCCGGAGGCAAGATTCACCTTAGGTAGAGGCAGATTCCAGGACTCAATTAGAGCCTTTTAACATCAAGAAATGTTATCATTAATGCTGATGCTGGGAACCCGATTTCATGACTCAGGTCCTGCTATTCTGAACAGCAGGTCATCAAAGGAACATTTTCTTGATGCTGTGTCAGGGTAAGGGCATACGTGGACCTAGCCCTTTAAGGAGGGGAGAGGAACGGCATTGGTGGCTGGGACACCTTAGATAGCCAGTTTCCAAAGGCAGGAGGGGCAGCTCGGATCTATTTGGCATCTTCCAGTGCGGTCTCATATATCTCATTTACACCCCACCCCCACACAGACACCATGGAATCAATATATAGATGGGGAGAAAGATTCAAGAGCGTAGGGAAATCTTTTTGGTTCCACTTAGATAGTGGGAAGCTTGGCGATCACTCCACATAGACTCTGATTCTGTGCTTTTCCATTCCTTCAGAGATCCCCTTTGTGACCCTTAACATAGCTCCTGGACAATTTCCCAGAAAAAAAATGCATCTGGACACATTTTGGACAAGATTTCCAGGGACTCTCTGACCAGGTTAGGATCCTGTGCCCTGACCCATCGCTGTCCTTGCCAGCAGAACCTGAGGGCAGATTCTCCTCAGCCTCTCCTCCAGACTCTTGCTGTGTGAAAAGGTGACCCAGAAGCCAGCTCACAGGCACTCTGGCCACATGGCACTGACCTGGAATAATTACAAAGCCAAGCAGAAACTGAATTGGGAAGAGAAACCGTGGGTTGTGTAGTCAGCTCAGTGTGCAGTACCTTCTAGTTCTATCCTGGACACACTTCCTCATGTAAACAAACTCCTGCCTAGCGGGTAAAGGAGACTGAAGCTGCTTCACAAGGATGCTCTGGGAACCAGGTGAGAAAGGGGACCAATGGACCAAGCATTGTGCCAGTCTCCTAGAAGAAATGGAAGAAGTCGGGGCTGTTAATATGGGAGCCAGAGGCTGACGCAATGTGACGTGTCAGCCTGGGAAGAGCAGGCTGGCTTTTTACTATTTTACAATTTACCAGCTCTGTGACAGTCTTGGGGAAATGATTCATCTTCCTTGATGGGTTTCAGTTTCCTCATCATACCACACTGAGCTGTTATAAGGACAGAAATCATGTAGGAAAGCCTGGCTGGCATCTGCTTCTCTAATTACTATTCTTAGAAAATGACCAACACCACCAACAGCATCTGCAATCTTAGGACAGGAAGTAACCAGGAACTATGCGCTCTCCTATTCACGGCAATGCCTACTTAGAATTGATCAGAAGCCCTCATATTTAACACTGATGATGAGCACAGGAGACTTGTATCATTTTTGGAGAAACTTCACCCAAACTGGCCTGGCCCAAAAGACTGAGGCTGTTTTAGAACCCTCAGCACCGTCACCTAGGAGCAGTGAGACCCAGTGACAACACATTAGAGCATACCACAGAAACACTAACTCCAAAAATACCACAAGTACTACTGCTTAGCATTTAAAACTGTCCTCTATTTGGATGGTTTGTCATATGTTCTCTGTTAAATGACATCCCTTGAATTCAATGTACTGCTCTTATTTTTGGAGTAATTTAAGGGGAAAAAAACTCATAATATGTTAACAGAAATACCTTAAAATCTCAACTCATAATTGCAATTAATAGTAAATACTATTATTTGTAAGGAATCATCATAGAATACCTTTAAATATTCTGCTCCTGGAAGTCACTTAAATGTGCATAATTTTTTAAAAATTCTTATTCCAAACTTTTCATATAATGTATATTAAAAGTATACTTTTGATAGTTGGGATTACCATACTTTAATATGAAAGCGATGAAGAGTTATGGTTTTGCTTATCTGAAAGTTCTTTAAAGAAAAGGAGGAAAGGAAATTTAATACCCAA
Organism: Peromyscus aztecus; assembly: GCA_902168405.1. Taxonomy (NCBI): domain Eukaryota; kingdom Metazoa; phylum Chordata; class Mammalia; order Rodentia; family Cricetidae; genus Peromyscus; species Peromyscus aztecus. The sequence continues at coordinate 25,800 of CABHPQ010157187.1, read as the reverse complement.
AAGGCAGAGCAAAGGGAAACAATGTTAAGTGCTATATTGTATTTACTCTAGGTCACAGTCCAGCAGCTGCACCACATCGGCTGATACTCAAGACAGGAAAGGGGCTGTGCGCCCACCTATGGGTGACTCTATATGAACCAGTGCTGTTTATTCACGATTCTAGATCAGATCTACCCTCACTTTATCCATGGCATCAATCAGGCTTGGTTCTTACACTTTCTTGTTCCCAAAGATTAGAGGATTGAACAAGGATGATCAGGGTCACTGTCATGAGTGGACAGGAAAGTCCCGTCCACTAAGGCAGGGCTGGAGTCAGGGGACAGAATGGACAGGAACAGTCCCGTCCACTAAGGCAAGGATGGAGTCGGGGAACAGAATGGACAGGAACAGTCCCGTCCACTAAGGCAGGGCTGGAGTCGGGGGACAGAATGGACAGGAACAGTCCCGTCCACTAAGGCAGGGCTGGAGTCGGGGGACAGAGGGTATTGGAAGACTGGGGTGTTGACGAAGAGACACAAAAACTACACCCAAACAGACACACAGGTGATAACTGGGCTTCCAACTTAACCTGCAAGGACTAAGCAGGAAAGAGGATACATACATGGCTGATTTCACATCTGTCTTTCAAAAAAACATTATAATAAAATGTTTATCTTTAAAAACTTCATATTTTGAGCAGGACAGTGGTGGCGCACACCTTTAATCCCAGCACTTGGGAGGCAGAGGCAGGCGGATCTCTGTGAGTTCGAGGCCAGCCTGGGCTACAGAGCGAGATCCAGGACAGCCATGGCTACTCAGAGAAACCCTGTCATGAAAAACAAAACAACAACAACAACAACAAAAAAACAAAAAAACAGCAAAAGTTTCATATTTTGGCAACTTAGAAACTCTATCAGTTATCCCTTACAATGTTGCCTAAGGAAACACTACTAGGTTTTCTGCCTTCCTCCCGATCATATTCCTTCAAATAAACTGAAAATCTCACCCCGACTGACTGGACACTCCATGTACCCCCTTTCTCACATAAGGCTCCCTTCTCTCAGTAACGAGCTGAAGGTGCAGTGCCCACGTGTCCTACTCCGGGGCAGTTAGAAGTTGCCAGCCAGAGGTTCTCATCTGGGTTCCTCATGAGAAAACCGCCGGGAGGTCAGCCGTCTGCCGTTTGCACCGAGTCTGGTACCCAACACTTGCAGCCCGGCACACGACACGATGAGTGACCTCAAGTCAAAGTGAGCAGCCTGTGTGTGTGTGTGTGTGTGTGTGTGTGTGTGTGTGTCCTGTGCACAAGCAAGCCTGGCTTGACCTCCCCTACTTTCTGTACAGCATAAAGAATGCATCACAAAAAGAAAGAAAGACATACAGAAATGTAACTTACCTCCTCACTTTCAGGGTGTGCAAACACAACTGGCTGACCCACGTCTGAAGCTTCCCTGATACTGAGGTGTAAGGGAACGTCTCCTGCAAAAGCCCATGGGAAAACATTACTGCCAGAGAAGCTTACACAGGCATGAACAATGTCAATACTCCAACTTTGGAAAGAAAGAAAATCTGAACTATAGTCTCTCAGACTAAGTTGAATTATGCCTGCCCTCAATTTGCTAAATGCCTAAAAGAGGAATTTCAAATGCAAATTAAGGGTAAAAATTTCCACTTGGGGCAGTCGAGTGACTATGCATGCGTCGGTATAAGCTCTAGGGCAAACAACCAAGAAAAGAGGCATCTGACTGGTTCTTTGCTGAAGATCTCCAGGCAAGGACTAGCTTCGAGGACACGCCCCTGTACTAGCTGATATAGACATATTGTGTTGCATGCTGAGAAGATGAGCGAGGAAAGGATGCACAGGCAAAGTGGACCCCAAAAGGCACCAAAGATTCTTCCTGATGTTGCCAGATGTGTGAGTGAAGACAACTGTCATAAAGTAAATCAGGGGCTGGCAAGACGGCTCAGCAGGTAAAGGTGCTTGCTCCCAAACCTGACGACCCAGGGTAGATTCCCCACGACCTACACCATGTAAGGAGAGAACCCACTTTCAAGCTGTTCTCTGACCTCCCACATGTGCTGAGCTACCCGCACCCATACACGTAGACAAAAGCACAGACGAAGTGTGATAAAAACATTTTCAAAGTCGGCCATTTATCCCAATATTAACAACCTATTTCTGAGACGCTGCTCTTTTTGTACTATCCGCTGACCCACAGAGCATGACACGTAACTGGAAAGCCTGGTGTGTTCTTGGGGGGCACTGCCAGTCCACAGACCGGGGTGCGGCAGCTGCGGACACCTGCCGGTGCTGTAGCAGGAGGTGGGGGCGCAGAGTGCCTTGACCCAGTCTCTGAAGGCTGAGCACTAGGATGCAGTAAATGGCATACATAGTAGAACTGCCCTGTCACGTCTCTCAGCGTTCTCAGGAGAACCCCAACGCCCTGCGAAGGTTACCAAAACACGTGGGTGAATGTGTTTTATGTCAGGATCTCACACGGTACCCTGCCAAGCAATATAACCAATGTGGACGTCTATGCCACAAAATATTGTAATTTATCACACATGGCATGGCAGAGGGGCAGGCATTTCAGGCTGCCATTATCAGCCAACTTTGAAATTATATTTCTTTCTGTTCTAGTTATTTTTATGGTTTTTAGTTAGTGTACAAAAAGGGTTTATTATGATATTTTCACACATGTATATTGCGATATTCTGCTCATATAATCTTCACACTTCCCTAAATATCCATGATGCTAATCTTGGTTGTCAATTTGACTACATCTGTAACCAATCAAAACCCAAGCAGCTGGACACACCTGTGAGAGATCTGCTAGACTGGATCATCTGAGGTGGGCAGACCCACCCTAAATGTGGCCCCACCTTCTGGTGGCAGCCCACATAAAAGGACACGAAGAAGGAAGCTTGCTCTTTGCCTGCTTCCCTTCACTCTTGCTGGCAGGTTCATCTACCCTGTTGCTGGGGCGTTCATTTGCTGGTATTAGAACCTTCTTCTTTAGGATTCCAACATGGACTGAAGACCAGATGAGACATCCAGCCTCGCAACAACTATTGGATTCTTAGCCGTTTGGTCCAGGTTGAGAGAAAGCCATTATTGGACCAGCCAGAACACAGACTGTAAGCTACTCTAATAAAGTATACATAATCTCTCATATTCTCTCTCTCTCTCTTCTCTCTCTCTCTCTCTCTCTCTCTCTCTCTCTCTCTCTCTCTCTCTCTCTCTCCCCTTCCTCTTTTCCCCTTCCTCCCCTTCCCCTCTCATCTCCTCTCTCTCTCACACAGATCTATCTGTTCCTTTAGAGGACCCTGACAAATAAAATATCCAACAGCCAAATGATAAAATATATGTTATTTCATTTAAGGATTAGCTTTGCAGCAAGTTTGATGTCCCTTCTACAGATCAATTTATGACTGCAGGAGATTCTCACAGGAGCAGACAGGTAAATGTTACCTAAAGTGCTTAGAAACCCAGAAAGTTTTTATCTTGATTTATGAATAGCAAGGAAACCTGAATGGCTTTTTTCTGCTGCAGAAATGGAGTAAAACAGGCTAACCCTGCATTTCATACAGTCACCTGCTGAGATGGCACTTGCCCTCCAGAGAGTCCTCACGCTACACATGGACACAGAAGACCATGGGAGGCCACAGTGAGAATGGGAACGAAGCCCAAGGAGCAGCCTGGGCAGGAAGGGCATCTCGGAAGAGAGTCGGGACCCTTCCAGATGCTGGGCGACTTTTCTCTGGGATGGTCTGAGACTTAACTGCTGTGCATCAACTACTCCTTTCGGTTCCCATGGGTAAGGGTCTAAAGAGCCACCTCAGGCTCAGTCAGTAAAAACACTTGGCCCTGAGTTCAATTTCAGGGACTCATGTCATGGAAGTTGAGGATCGACTCCTGAAAGTTGTTCTCTGACCTCCACATGAACACACTGGCACACGTTGCCACCACGCTTTCACCCCAACACACACGACAGAAATACATTTGAAAATATAGTTTAAAAAATTCAAAGAGCTGTTTTAGGAATAACCAACCCAACAGGTCAGAAAAGAATGGGGTTGGGGTGTGAAACAGCAGGAAGCCTTAGCTCAGAGAATTGCTGGTTTCAGTTCCTCATGCCCAGCCCAACCCTCTTTACAAGCAGACCGCCTGCTGCAGCTCACGGGAGATCTCCCTGGGTTCCCTGACCACACTAAGTAGGTGAGTGGGAACTCCTAATTATTTCTCCTGTGACAGTGTGGAGCTGCTCTTCCACAGCAGGGTCCAGCAGTCACTACTTTTGACACACTTTTAGGGCATCACACATTTGCAAGCAGCGGCTTAAGAGAGAACTTCCAGTCTACAGTCTTCAGTATCTAAATAAATGGCTTACAAAACTGTTCGAAGTTAGGGACTTATACTGCCAGCATAATTCAATAATGCCATTATAATTACACATTTACTTTATTACATAAGTGAAAGTCAATCTGTTACGTTATTATGCAGATTTGGAAAATTGAACTTTCTAGGTTAGTTAAATGAAAAATAGTTTCAGAATATAATTAGTGGCTATAATTATAGTAATATATCAAAATAGATCATTAGCATTCACCTGGTATTGTAGTTGCTACCACAGAGCAATGAATAATAACAATAATACGTTTAGGGTTAACTTTCAGAAACTTACAACAATGTTTTGAAACTCTTTCATCTCTAAAGGATCTTAATGTTCAACTACCCGAAGCTAGTAACACACCTTTGCTCAGAACAGAAGATCATTCATGATTACAACAGAAAAGCATGTTGTTTTAAACACCCATAGTTTGCTTGTGGGTTTTTTGAAAAATCATGTTTTACCCAAAATCTGGGGTTGTTTTTCCCACTCATCACATGATTTTTTTTCTCTTCCTATATCACATAATTCTCGGATTCAGTGTAATAAACAATATATACATGAAAATTCAGGGGCCGTATTTTATAGAAATGGCAGTTGCATATCACAGTGACCAGGAGGAGATGCTGTCATTCAGCAGCTGAGAGACTGACAAGCAGAGAACTTCTTAGGAAGGCCTTTCCCCACAGTTAAAGAGCGTGCTCTCAGAAGGGGTGCTGTCACACACTGGGGGAACACGTCCATGTACATCTGCTTACACGGTACCCTCCATGTCCAATGTCACAACCAAGCCAACTCCCACCCTTTAAAACGTGGCTTCCAACCATGGCACCTGGACCACATCTCTCTCCTCAAACTGGATAGTTAGGCAGTTTTTAATCTGTCACAGAAATCATATCATGAATGAGCCTACTCACAGATGCCAGAGAGCGCTTGATGCATACAGTGGCGCTACACTAACACAAAGCTCCAGACAGCTACTTCTGTTACACTGCATGCCAGACTCCTTTGCCATCTCCCCGCCGACACGCCCCGCAGGTCTAAGGTCTTACCGAGGACATCAAGGTCAAGGGTCTGCGCTAGTTTTCTTGCACCATCAGCACCAAAAATATGGGTTTTGTGTTTACACTTTGGACACTGGAAGACACTCATGTTTTGGACAAGGCCAAGGACCTAGAATAATACAAACACATTAAAATTAAAACACAATTACAGCATGTCATGGTATATAATTTTAACACGTTTTTACTGAGTACCTACTAGTTAGTGATGTATGGTGAGTAAGGCAAGGCTCTCTTCTCATGGAACTCACAAGCTAGTGAGAGATGCAGATAGGTAACTAACATAGTAATAAAGGGTGAGGGGGGGTAAGTGGGAGATAAAATGCTTGGCCTGCGAAGAATGCTCAGAGACAACTGTTCCTTCAGATTGTGGGTAGGCAACCTGAAGAGGCAGTGATGTCTTCGACAGAACACAGTCAGGAGCAGGCGCACAGTCAAGGAAGGCTGCAAAGTGCAGGAGTCGTCACCTAGTGGGTGGTCAGGTCAGAGGGTGGTGAAGGTCAGGGTCAGAGGGTGGAGAGGAAGGTCAGAGGGTGGTGAAGGTC
>CABHPQ010157187.1:0-19036 GCA_902168405.1 Peromyscus aztecus | reverse complement strand
GGGCTAAGTCTACAGTCAATGGCAGCTCACACTCTCCGGGCTAAGTCTACAGTAGGCGGCAGCTCACACTCCGACTCAGTTAAGTCGTGTGCTGGAATAAGGGCACGGACGGTCACTTTCCCCACCACACACGAACGCTGCTCAGAGAGTGTTGACCATCCCCACTCTCTGAGGAAATGGAAGCTAGCAGAAGATTCTCTTCAGTTCTTACTGCTGCCACTTGAATAAAATTTAAATTTAAAATTTCACCTACAGTTCCCGTCTCTTTCTGAGCTTCCCTGGCTTTAGGTATAAAATAGACCTTTAAGGAACATTGTTACTCAACAGTACCACTGAATAAGCACACGGGCTCTGCCAATACCATCTGCATCCATGCCCCTTGTAATCTCGCACTCATACGGATGTAAGGAGCGGCTCTCTTCTGGAACAGCAATGCAGAGCAGCACGGTGAGAGCAGAGATCACCTGTCTGTACCGTCCCATCTGCTCCACCGAAGATGTCACTGGAGGAGAGTAGTAGGTCATTTGCGTCTTAAATGAAGAATACCATTGACGGCCCACGATGACACCGGTAGATAGAAAGGTGCTAGGATTATTACGGTTCTGAAGGGGGGCAGAGAAGATGGGGGCTGTCTACACACACGGGAGTGAAGACAGGCAGTGACGTGTCGCGTGCAGCACAGCTTTTCAGAGCGGCTCACACACACCCTTTTACTGATGCAAAGTACTACAAAAAATAAATCACACCATGTTTGGGTAACTCAGCACCACCTCCAGAAAGCGAGGCGAAAACACAGCTTAGTATCATGGGGTTTATTTGTTTATTGACTGTGACTACATAATGTCCCCTTTGCTTAGGCAGTTTAAGTGCCATTTATGTTGAATGTTATATATACCCTGACTTTAGGACTTTCAACTTAAACATAAAAAACATTACTCAATAAAAGAGAACATGAAAAACACTTAAATAAAGTGAAAATCTAGGTTGGTGTATTTTAATTTAGAGAGACTAGGAAAAGCATTCTGAATCTGGAAGGTCTTGGCCCCATGGCATAGAGGCGTAGCATAAATGTACCTGCAGTCTCTGTGATTCACTTTTCATGATCAAACTGTCCCCTGTGGACTACAGAAACACCCACACACATTCTCTGCAGACTGCATAAATGTCACAGACATAAAATATACAGATAGAACCAAATAGCATTTAATGTGCGCTTACATGCCACTAACTGGGCTAGACCCAAGGGAGAGCAGACGGTGGGCGAGCAGAGCTGTAATTGGAGAAATGGATTGAACAAAAAAAGGTTTGTCCTGGAAGTAAAGTACAGAGTGTTATGAGAGGACAGATTGGAGAGGATTCATCGACTCCAGCATCTGAGACGGTCTCTTTGAGGAAAGACCTGGCCTAAAAGTTACAGAAAAGCCAGGCAAATACAAGGAAAGAAAAACATTTAATCGTGAATAGGAAGTATACGTCTCCCTTTGGAAACTGCAAGGCCACCTGAGTCCTGGGTGGGTTGGGGTGCGGCCTGCAGCCGAAAGGGGAGAGCTTGCAGCGGGTATTTGGATGTCTGCTTTCTATGAGTGCAAAGAGAAGGCAGGGAAAGGGTTTGGATAGGAAAGGCCTCCATGCCTGTACTATAGTCATTTTATTCAGAGGTTTAAAAACATGATATGATGAGGAAAGAAAATGAGTTTGTCTTTGTGTGTTTATTTTTCTTAGACAGACACAAATTCAGGGCCATGTGCTGCTCCAAAATCAGTCATGTGGGAGATGATCATCCGTCTAAAATATTCCAAGTTCTCCTCCTGGGCACAAAATAAGGAATTTCCCCTCTCTAGTGAGGTGAGGACATGCAGTGTGTCTAGACCAGAGTAATGTGGGCCGAAGTACCTGTGTCACTTACAGTCAAGCTCTAGGGGCTAACTTCCGTCTGTCCTCTTTGTCCTGGAGTCCAGCCAGTGGCTGCTGTGTCGATACCGATGCCATAATTGAGTATGATACAGGGAAAACGGACATGCAGAACAAGAGAAGCCAGCTACCACTGACTGAAACCACCAGATAATTATTGACGCTCATAACCCCACCCTGCCTTAGCTGATACAAAGATAGGAAGAAAATAATTTTCTTTCTATAGTTTCTATTTTATGATTTCCATGTAATGCCAATTTTATTATGAAATCAACATAATAATACTATAAAATACATGTGCTATAACACATGAACACACATAAATAAAGCATAAGTATGCATTGGGATATATGAAGCACCATTTATTGACAAAAGTGAAATTAAAAAACAAAAACCAAACAAACCATCACGTGAGGGTTGAAACACTGAGCTCTCATACTAATGTGACATCATCCAACTTGAGTGTAAACACCCTAAGACTGCTTCCTCGTTTGTCTGAATAAACTAACTGCACTTGACTAGAATTTCTGTCTCAAGAACTTCACCCATATACCACTTTGCTTCAATATTAACAACAGCAGCAAAGTTGGCAGGAATGGAACAGCACGGAGCCTAGAATAGATCTCAGTCTGAATGTCATTGCTTTATAATGGGAACCAGACCGTGCTTGCAGGGCAGCTGGGTGGTCACGTGGAAACCAGCGCATCTTAGCCCACCGTCTGCACCACACAGACACGAACTTCATGCAAACAAGACGCTAAAAGTGAAAGGCAAAACAAGACTCGGGAGAAGACAAGGGGTAAACCTGCAACCTTGGAGGCAGACACAAAGAAACTAGAGGTAAGCTCAAGCATTTATAATGAAACAGGACTTCAATGATATTAAGAAACAGATGTCATTTACAGGAAAGGGAGACGACAGAGCAGGGCATGGCTTCTACGACACAAGCTTTGCAATGGACTTTGTACTGGAATATATAAGAAACAAATCAGTAAAGAAAAGTCAGACAACACAATGAGAAACAGGTAAGAGCTTTCCAAGATTTTATCCAAGAGGACATCCAAAGCACATCGGAGTTAGAAAAAAATGAGCACCGGCATGATCAAAACCAAACCAAAGAGAAGACACCCAAGGCTGTGAGGATGTGGAACAGCTCGGACTCGGGCTGTTGGACATTCTGTAAAACTGGTGGGCCATGTCTGTGGTGATATATTGTGTACTCCAATATATTGTGTACCTTAATAAACTTATCTGAGGATCAGAAGACAGAGCCAGCCACTAGATTAGACATAGAGGCCAGACAGTGGTGGCACACACCCTTAATCCTATCACTTGGGAGGCAGAGATCCACCTGGATCTCTGTGAGTCCAAGGCCACCCTGGGAACACAGTCAGGCAGTGGTGGCACACACCTTTAATCTCAGCACTTGAGATCTCATACCTTTGCTTGGAAAGCACACATGCCTTTAATCCCGGAAAGTAACATGGCTGGGTGGAGAATGGTGTATAAGGCCTGAGGAGACAGGAACTGAGCAGCAGTTCAACTGAGACCCTCAGGGTGAGGACTCAGAGGCTTTCAGTCTGGGGATTCGGGGAAACAGGATCGGCAGAGGAGTTGGTGAGCTGAGGTTGGCTGTGGCTTGTTCTGCTTCTCTGATCTTTCAGCTTTCACCCCAATATCTGGCTCCGGGTTTATAAGACCTTTTAAGATTCATGTTACACGTGTCTACCTACTGAGTTAGACTATGGCACACTCCAGGTAGCGAACCATCACAGATGTGAACACAATCACAGCAGAACAGTTGGAAAACTACCCCAATGTTCATTAAGAGTAAAACAGGCACATTCTTGTATGCCCCACAGGGCAGCGAATCAGGAACCACAGCCACCATCAATCACCTATATGAATTTTGCAATCATGACCCAGGCAAACTGTACTAGATTTATAAAGACAAGCACTGCATCACCCCAGTCACAGAAAGCTCACGGACAGGCCAGACTGCAGCTTTATGAGTTGCGTTCCACGTGGGGAGTGAGTGGAAGGCAGGAGGCCCTGGGTTACTTGTAATGTTCTACTTTGAAGTGTTACATCCTGTGACCAATATCTTCCCTGCCCAGGCAACCACCCCTGCCTACTCCCAACCCTGACAGCCACCATTTTATTCTCTTCCCCGGTGAGTTCAACACTTTTAGATTTTATATAAAACTAAAATCATGAAGCATTTGTCTTTCTGTGCCTGGCTAATTTTACTTGAAATGATGTCCTCCAGATTTATCTATATTGTCGCAGCAACAGGATTTTTAAGGCTGAACAGTATTCCACTATGTACACAAATAATGCTCTTTATTTGCTCATCTGTTGATGGTCCTTTACACTGGTCCCTCATACTGGCTTCTGTGAATGATACCGAAAAGAACTTCAGAGTGCAGGCAAGTCTTTGGCATGCTGACTTTAGTTCCACAGGATGTATGTGCAGTAGTAGGGTTGCTGGATCATATGGCTTTTCTCTTAATAGAACAAATAATTTTAAAGGGCTGGAGAGATGGCTCAGCAATTAAGATCGAGTATTGCTCCTACAGAGGACTGGAGTTTGGTCCCCAATACCCTTGCCAATTGCCTGTAACTCCAGCTCTATGCCCTCTTTTGGCCTCCATGGGCATCTGTACTCTTGTATGTGCATACCACCCCCAACACATATACACATGATTAAAAACAAAATCTTTAAAGATTTAAGCAGCTCTATATTCTCCCACAATGCTGTAGTAATCTACATTTCCACAAGCCACGTGCAGGAAGATCTTATCTCTACTTCTCTCAAGCTCATCCTTTATCTCTTATACAGCATCCCGTCCTTTATCTCTTGTACAGCATCCTCTAGGACCATGATGCTCCAATGGTTTTCCTTTACATTTCTGACAATGAGTGGTGTTGAACATTTTTCATATACCCGATGGTCATTTGTATGATTTTTTTTTTTAACTCTTTTCCTTGCAGTTGGGTTTTGAGTTCTTTGCAGAGTTTGGATAATAGCCCCTCATGCTGGTTGGTTTTATCAACTTGATACAAAACTAGATTATCTGGGAAGAGGGAATTTTAATAGAGAAAATGCCTCCCTAAGATTAGCCCATAGGCAAGTCTGTGGGGCATTTTTTTTGGATTAAGGATTGATATGGGAGGTGTCCAGGTCACCGAGGGTGGTGCCTACCCTGGGCAGGTGGTCCTGGGTTGTATAAAAAAACAAACTGAATAACCCGGTAAGCATCATTCCTCCATGGTTTCTGCCTCTAGGTTCTTGCTTTGAATTCTTTCCCTGAATTCTTTCAATGATGGACTATGATGTGGAAGTGTAAGATGAAATAAACACTTTTCTCCCCAAGTTGCTTTTGGTCATGTTTTACTACAGCATTAGAAATCCTAACTAAGACTCCCTTATCAATACACAGTTTGAAAACTCACCCATTTCACAGATTTCTCTCTGTTCTGTCGATTGCTTTCTTACTTGTACTGATGCAATATCATCTGTCCATTTCTGCATCTGTTAACTCCAGAAAGTCCCTGCCCAAAGGAAGGTCACAGGAGAGCTTTTCTCAGGTTTTCTTCTAATAGCCTTACAGTCTCATGTCTTATAATTATGCTTTTAGATTACCTGAAGTTGGCTTTTGTATAAGTGTGAGGCAGGGTCTAATGTAATTCTTTTGATGTGATCCCCAGTTATCTCCACACCATCTATCAATGAGACTGTCCTTTCTCCATTACATAGTCTTGACATTTTGGTTTAAAATCACTGATCAAATGTGTATATTTCAGGGCATTTGGGTGCTCTGTTTCTTGAATACAAATAATAAGTGTGCTCATCTTATAAAAATTACTCGAGCTATTCACTCACAATAGTGCCGTTTATGTAGGCATGTTTAGCTCAATAAAAGTTGTTTTCAAAAAAGGAGGTGCTCACGGGGCTGAAGAGATGCTCAGTCATTAAGAATGGGCACTGCTTTGCACAGGACTTGAGTTTGGTTCCCGGCACCCACATCAGGTGGCTCTCAACCACCTGTAATTCCAGCTCCTGGGATCAGGTGCCCTTCTATGGCCTCTGTGGGCACCTACACTCAGGTGCATGTGGCCCCTATTGCTTCCTTCCATGCACATAATTAAAAACTCTTTACCATGAAAAGAATGGTAATAAAGCATTAAGAACAAATAACCGAGATGATGATATATTAGACATTTATGAACTACCACAAACCAACCAACTGCTCCAAATGGAAATTTTCCATAAAAGCTAAGAAGGTAGGGTAAGATTACAATGAGCTCCCGGGAGGGACAGTCTCCCGCTCTTACATAACACTGCAGTGTATACCTGAGACATCTAACCCCAGAGAAGCTCCAAAATGACGGGGGTATGCAACCCATCAATAAAGTAGCCATCAGCCACATGTGGCTACTAAACACTGGTGATGGAGCTGGTCTAGATTGAGACGTGCTTAAGTAAAATTCAGGCTGTCAATGACTTAGAGGATTAAGAACATGGAAAACATTTCTGTAACTTAGGTTCACGTTAGTTATTATTATTATTATTATTATTGGTTTTTCAAGACAGGGTTTCTCTGTGTAGCTTTGTGCCTTTCCTGGAACTCACTCTGTAGCCCAGGCTGGCCTCGAACTCACAGAGATCCACCTGGCTCTGCCTCCCGAGTGCTGGGATTAAAGGCATGCGCCACCACCGCCTGGCCAAAAGTTCTTTATTTTTAAGGATTTGAATCAAAGTATAGCATGAGCATGTACACACACATAGGTACACAAACAGAAATGGACAGCTGTATAGTCTTGTGAAGTAAGCACACTCATGTTACCAAGGTTGTGTTAAGAAAAAAACCACCGGCAGGACTCTAGATGTTTCCTTGTATACCTCTGAGAATAGTTCTCAAAGAAACACACAAACCTGATTTTAATACAGTAAATTAATTTTATCTGATCTTGAACTTTATAGGAGTGAATTATACAATGAAGCTCTTTTTTTTTTTTTTTTTTGGTTTTTCGAGACAGGGTTTCTCTGTGTAGCTTTGCGCCTTTCCTGGAACTCACTTGGTAGCCCAGGCTGGCCTCGAACTCACAGAGATCCACCTGACTCTGCCTCCCGAGTGCTGGGATTAAAGGCGTGCGCCACCACCGCCTGGCCGAAGCTCTTTTCTTTCCATGTGATTCATCTATTTGTAATTTATATGTAATTCATTTCCACGGAGCCCCAACATTCTATAATCCACTCTTCTATTACTGTACAAATGGGCTATTTCTAAGCCTTGGATACTATAAACTAGCTTCTATGAATGATTTTACATTTCCTTTTTAAAGTCTGAGTACTATATTATACCCAGATATCATTCCAACGGTGGTTTGAATTTGCATGGCCATAACTGTGATGAAGCCGAGCACATGGTAAGTGTTTTTCGGTCATGTGTATGTCAGCTGCCACAATGTGCCTATTTGGGCATTCTGCCTGTCTTTGCAAACTATGATTTTTTTCTTACTGAATAGTAACAATTCCTGGGGGAAGGGTGGCAAGGTGGCTCAGTGGGTAAAGGCGAGCCTGACAACCTGAGTGTGATTCTCAGAACACAGAGATGGGAAGAGAGGACCAGCTCCACAAAGTGGTTCTCCGATATTCACACAGGCGGCATGGAACACGAATTCCTCAGTCACATTATGCACTTGTTTGTGTACACACCAAAAAAATTTAAAAAATCCTTTGAATAACTTTTTATAATTTTTTTAAAATGGATTTCATATCAAAATTATATTTTTAACATATAGTTAAATTTAACTTTACCTGTTTTGTCTTATTTTTACATTAAAAATATAGCTACCTCAAATTTTTAATTTGTATTTAAAGCTTACTTTCTATTTCCATTGGACATTGCTACCCTAGACAACGTCTGACCATGAGTGTACTTTGGAAAGTCATTCTATCTAATGTCAAATGTACAAAGATGTACAAAAATATGTTATCGGGTTCTGAGGTTTATTATAAGTATTTTAATTAATTGTTTACATTTACTATTAATGATTGTTGTCATTGTGTGTGTGCATGTGTGCTGTGGTCACATGGAGGTCAGAGGACAACTCCGTGGTAGCAATTCTCTCCAGTCATTTATGTGCATACATATGTTATTTATGTGTATATATATGAATACTAGATGCACGGTTTGTCATATATATATGTCATAAATTTTCTCTTTAAATAATTAAAAAGGAGAAATCCATTATTAACAAATGCAGACTGCATGACAAATGACCGTTTAGAACAGGGTTAGTTATGGGAAAGCCTGCAGGGAGGGTGTGAGGAAGGAGCTTAGAAGCCACTGTACTTTCTGACGTGAGAGCGTCCTCCAGCCACTGAGGTCTGGAATGGAAGAATCTAGAACATCCATATTCCAATTTTGTTCATAGCGACTCTTCTCCTAGACAGGAAATAACTGATGTCTACATGATCCACACTAAAACAAAACAGCCTCCTCCCACCTTGTGAATGCTTTAGACATTGCTAAGCTGTTTATGTTTATTGTAGAGCTGCTGTGTGTGTCCTTTGACAGCAGACACATTAAAACAGCAGCTCTGGGCTAGCTTCATTTACATAATGCCACGGAGCTGCAGCTGTAAGGACGCTCAATCATGTTTAATGCCTCATCAAAGTCTAAGCTCCTTTTTTCCTTCTTACCTCAGCTAGTTTTACTGGAAGAAAGCAAATATTACAGGGCTGACTTCCCTCAGCCATTTTACATGTTATTCCCGCATAATTCCTATCCATCACTGGCTCGGAATGCTACTTCTTTTATTAACATTTTAAAATTGACTCTCTTGAAATATCAACATTGCTCTGAATATTAGAGTTTTGTGTCTAAATGGACTGAATTAAGCAGGCTCAAAATTTTAAGTTCTTCTCTCCATTTGCACTCTGATTTAGGTAAGCAACAAGTAAGATTGTCAGGCCACTATATAATCCAGTTTCTCAAGGTTACAATCAGGTTAAATGCTGGCTGGAACCTGTCACGAGCATTAAAAGCTATGTTTTAAGAAACAGCGTGTGTGGTGGGGGGCAGCACACTGGTAAGTAGAGAAATGAATAGTGGTGATGGAAACAGACCAGATTTTTTTTTTTTTTCGAGACAGGGTTTCTCTGTGTAGCTTTGCGCCTCTCCTGGAGCTCACTTGGTAGCCCAGACTGGCCTCGAACTCACAGAGATCCGCCTGCCTCTGCCTCCCGAGTGCTGGGATTAAAGGTGTGCGCCACCAACGCCCAGCTCAGACTAGATTTGTAAGTGCTTTTCTGTTCTCCATTGGCCCTGCGCCGGAGTTGGGTCTATCTGAAGCATGTGTCCAGATACTATAATTTTTTTTTTTTTGGTTTTTCTGAATAATTTTAAAAATGAGATGGGTGATCTTGCTTTTTTCCTTTACAAGAAGTCTGATATGGAAAGAATGAATGGAGATGCCTGTGTCTACATACCTCTCAGGGACCAGAGAAGTAGCCACAGTCCACGAGGTACAACTTTTCGAGACCTTGCATTCTTAAGTCTCTACAAAGATTTATACTGGTTTCTGAAGTCTGCCACGGAAACAGTAACAATCAGAGCCACTAATCATAGTACTACACACTACGTTATGCCAAGTACTGGATACACGATCTTATTCAATTGCCGTTATGACCACTGGGGTGGGGATTACTGCCCCTGTTTCATGGATGAGAAACCTGATGCTGAATTATCTGCTCCAGGTCACAAAATAAATTACAAAGCTAAACTTCAGTCTAGGCCACTGATTCGTATGTGGAAACAGGATAACAAGTAAATGGACTAGGGGACTTTACTCATGGAGGCAAGTGGCCTTGGGTAACGATCAGTCAATACAGTTTAGTAGAGCAATTTAACATAATAATTAAAGGCACTGTTACAGACTGGCCGATTCTCATCCTCCTTTGCACTTGGGACCACTGTCAAGCCTCAGGCTTCTCAAAGATCGTGGTCATGGTTGCCCTTCTCTTAGTGTCTGTCTGTCTCTGGGCTGTAGTCCGAACCTAAGGGTTCATGGCTGCAGCCCACTCTGTTCCCGTTTCCTCTACTTTCTCTTCCTTACTTGAACAAGTGGAGCTCAAGGAGAAGCAATCGCTAGAATCCCAGAATGTCTCTGATATCCTAGACATTCCAGGATGCCCACAGCACCAACCTCAATTCCAGGTTGGCTGCACATCACAGGGGAGACTGTGAGCCCAGGAAAGAAAAGACTGCTCGGGGGTGCCTAGTGGAGCTCAGTGCCCCACTAAACAGATGGACAAATCCATGTATGTTTCCCTGTAAAATGGGGGAAATGATGTCCTCTTCCTCCAGGGGTGTTGAGGGTAAGATGAGCCTAATTCATTAACTAACTTAGAAAGGGCCTCTAGCTTAGAGCACATGAAAACTTCTAAGAGACCTGGTGGAAAGACAAAGATGAGCCTGTATCTATTCTCTAAGATGAAATTATGGCTAAGATGCAGTATGTTTTATTTTATTATTACTGGTATATTTTTACAAAGGGTAAAAGTCATTTTTCTAAAAAGTGGTAAAATTCCTTACTGTCAAAAGGAAGTCCTGGGTGATACAATATACACAAAGTAGTCAACATGTATTGCTCAAGAGAATTTAAACAGTGTGATGCAAGGTCCTCTTTGAGGCAATAACTTCTTTTTATATACATATAAATTTATTTTACATCCCCACCCCAGTTTCCCTTCCCTCCTCTCTTCCCAGTCCCTTCCCCTCCCCCTCTGTTCCCATCCCCCAATTATTCCTCCATTTCTGTTTAGGAAAGGGCAGGTCTCCCATGAGTATCAATAAATCCTGGCATATTAAGTTGCAGTAAGAGTAAGCACCTCCCCATGTATTAAGGCTGGGCCAGGTGACCCAGCTGAGGAGTAGGGTCCCAAAGGAATGTAAAAGAGTCAGAGAAAGCCCCTGTTCCCACTGTTAGGAGTCCCACAAGAACACCAAGCTACACAACTGTCACGTATGTGCACAGTGCCTAGGTCAGTCCCATGCAGGCTCCCTGGTTGTCGGTTCAGTCTCTGTGAGCCCCTCTGAGCCCAGGTTAGTTGATTCTGTGGGTTTTTTGTGGTGTCCTTGACCCCTGTGGCTCCTACAATCGCTTCTCCCCATCTCCTGTAGGGTTCCCCAAATTCTGCCTAATATTTGGGTGTGGGTCTGCATCTGTTTCCATCAGTTGCTGAATGAAGCCTCTCCCATTGACAATTGGGCGAGGTACCAATCTGGTCACAGGAGATGGTCAATTCAGGTTATGTATCTGCTATTACTAAGACTCTTAGCTGGGGTCATCCTTGTGGATTCCTGGGAGATTCCCTTGTACCACATTTTTACCTGACTCAAAAATGTACCCCCTTTCTAGTAGTCTCTTTCAGTACTTTTCAGTATTCCCCCTCTATACCCCACAACCTGATCGCTCATGTTCCCATCCCTAACCACCCTCAGTCTACTCATGAAATCTCTTCTATTTTCCCTTCCCAGGAAGATCTGGGCATTCCCCGCAAGAGCCCTCCTTATTACCAAGACTCTCTAGTCTGTGGATTGTAGCATAGTAATCCTTTATTTTACAGCTAATATCCACTTATGAGTGAGTACATACCATGTTTTATCTTTCTCAGTCTGGGTTACCTCACTTGGGATGAATTTTTCTAGGTCCATCCATTTGCCTTCAAATTTTCTGGTGTCCTTGTTTTTAACAGCTGAGTAATACTCCATTGTGTAAATGTACCACATTTTTTTTATCCATTCCTCAGTTGAGGGGCATCTAGGTTGTTTCCAGGTTCTGGCTATTACAAACGGAGCTACTATAAACATAGTTGAACAAGTGTCCTTGTGGTATGACTGAGCATCCTTTGGGTATGTGGCCAAGAGTGGAATAGCTGGGTCTTCAGGAAGATTGATTCCCAATATTTTGAGAAACAACTGCTCAGTCTACAGAATGGGAAAAGATTTTCACCAACTCCACATCCAACAGAGGGCTGACTTCTAAAACATATAAAGAACTCAAGAAACTAGACATCAACAAACCAAATAATCCAATTATAAATGGATTATTATTTACAGAGCTAAACAGAGAATTCTCAACAGAACAATCTCAAATGGATGAGAAACACTTAAGGAGATGTTCAACATCCTTAGTCATCAGGGAAATGCAGATCAAAATGACTCTGAGATTCCATCTTACACCTATCAGAATGGCTAAGATCAAAAACACAAATGACAGCTCATGCTGGAGAGGATGTGGAGCAAGGGAAACACTCTCCATTGCTGGTGGGAGTGCAAACTTATACAGCTACTTTGGGGCAATACTTCCTTAAGTACGTCTTTATTTTTCTGTTTTTTTTTATTGCTATAACAAAGTATCTGATGATAAATAAATAGACTTTGTGCTCACAGTTTTGGAAATTATAGGACATGGTTATGAATATCTCATGGCATATGGAAGGAGCTTATAGAAAGGGGGAAATCATATCTGCAAGCAGAAAGCCAGAGGGTGATTTGGGTTATACTTACTCTTATAATTAACTGGTCCCACAGTCTCTTCTGAGAACATGGCCCTAGTGACCTAACAAAGGCACCGCCTCTTAGAGGTCCCACCACCACCCTGAAAACCAAGCCAACTGGTACAGGATCCTTGGATGGACAAGTCACATCCAAACTACAGCAGCACGGAAGGGGAAACAGGTGGGACTGAGACCACTTAACACACAGAGAGTAAAACTACTTCATTGTCACGCTGAGCAGAAAATCAGCTCCTGGTAGATGTATTAATGGAAAGTTAACTCCCCAAGTTCCTTTGACTTCTGCTTGTTTGATTTGAACCCCTAGGCAGTCAACTCCAAGCCTGCCAATCCTCCTCCAATATGTGAGGCCCTCCTTTCACTGCCACTGTTCGGGATCAGGCTCTGACTGTCCGTCACCCCACCAGTGTGTTTCACACGGTGATCCCCTAGAAAGGCACATGGATGTGTGTTTATAACTGTCAATGTCAGGAAATGAGGGCTTCTCTTAAGAACTTACGCAGATGCTCTGTAATACCTTTGGCTCTATCTTTTTCTGTACTGATTCGTGACCGACAGTACATCACATTGCACTGTGACGCCTCTGACCATTCCGCTACCTCCTTTCTGCTCCGTGCGCTCCTGGAGCCCGTCCCTCCTGTCAGTCTCTAGCAGATGAAAACACGCTAAAGCTCCGTCCTAGGTGCATCTATTTCTTGGCCAGCTTTTTAATGGGCTCCCTTCATAAGAAAAGTCCAGATCTCAGTTACAGACCAACTGAGCAATCCTCAACACTGCTGTCTGTACTTGCCTGAGTTTTCAGACTCAGTATCCCTAGACCTAATAAGAAAGATCCTCCCCAGATCATTCATCTAGTACCTATTTAGTAAGCAGCTACAGGTTTAGACATAGACTCAGTATCCCTAGACCTAATAAGAAAGATCCTCCCCAGATTATTCATCTAGTACATATTTAGTAAGCAGCTGCAGGTTTAGACATAGACCAAGGCTGGTGGTCCCTCCATCGACGGAGCTTACAGTGTGGAGCTGCAAATGTGAAAGGTGAAAGAAGAACACATGAGCCGGGCGGTGGTGGCGCACGCCTTTAATCCCAGCACTCGGGAGGCAGAGCCAGGCGGATCTCTGTGAGTTCAAGGCCAGCCTGGGCTACCAAGTGAGTTCCAGGAAAGGCGCAAAGCTACACAGAGAAACCCTGTCTCGAAAAACCAAAAAAACAAAAAAAAAAACAACACATGAAGCCATGGACAGGAGGAGCTCTCCTAGTTAACGGTGCTACGTCAAGTCCAAGTCCGTTTGTTTAGTCTGGGTACTTAAGGATGAAAAGAGATTTCCTAAGTGAAAAGTGAGGGTAAAGTGTGCTCAGGGGGGAAGCGGCATGCTGAAGACTCTGCGGACACGTGGGATGCAGGAACACTGCAGAAGTGGAACACCAAGGTGACCGTGACAGAGAAAAGGGCAGAGTCACCTATGCACAGGGGAGGATGGACAGTGGGCAGGGGATGGCATCTACCCTGGGTCGCAGTGACAGTATGTCTGTGTGCTGGGTGGACGAGCTCGGCAGGGTGGTTAAGGCAGGTTCCCTTGCCACTCAGAAACTTGGACTGTTGTTCTGTGAAGACAGACAGATAAACCTGTAACGGGGTGAGAGGCGAACTGGAAGTGTGTATAAGGAGTTGACAGCAAGCATGGTTAACTTTATGTGGCCTATTAAAAGGAGAGAAAAAAAAAAAAACTAGGGCAAGTAACTCCTGAGCTGAAATCTGAATAATAAACATGGGTTCCCCAGGATGGAAATGACTTCATCAGGCAACAGGCCACCATGTCCGGAATTACAGAACTATGAGAAGAAGCTAATCAAATAAAGGCTATTCCAACACCAGCCCCTCTGGCCCAGAGGAGGAATGTTCTTATTCTCAGAATGCAGGGCCCCTCCCACATCACAGCTAATCAGCGGGTCAGAAGTGCTCAGCGAAAGGCACTGCTCTTCTTTCTGAGGTCATCACAGACACTCAGTCCGTGCAGGCCAGCAAGTCAACCTGACATGGGCTAGAGTCACCAGGGAAGAGGAAACCTCAGCTGAGTCATTACGAATTACCAACTGATACAGGAGCAGCCAGCCCACTGTGGACTTGGGCAGGCGGGCCTGGACTGTGTAAGAAAGGCAGCTGAGCAAGCCAGGGAAAGTAAGCCAGGAAGCACCATTTCTCCATGGTTTCTGCTTTGGCTTCCTTCAGTCCTGGAGAGTGACGCTTGAGATGAAACAAACCACTTCCTCCCACGTTGCCCTTGGTCACGGCATTTATCACAGCAACAGAAAGCAAACTGGAACACAATGCTTCATCATAAAGAACACCAAGTATCAGCAAAAAACGTACTCGTGGAACACGTCAGTTAACAACCGTTTGGTGAATTAAAGTTCTATGAGCCCTTATATAACTAAGAAATAAGAGAGTAAACACACATTGTGGTACTTTTCAGGAGCTGTGTTAGTTCCCAAAGAAAGGACCAAGGAAGAAAATCCCTGTGAGGCCAAACACTCAGGAGGTAAAACAGTAGCAAGGAACATGAGGTGCTCTTGGAAAAGGAAGTAACAAAATGGGTCAGAAACCATAGGTAAATTACTCATTATTAAAAATGGAGAAGGCTAAACATTCTTATGTGTCTGAAAAAGAGCTACAAATCCTGCCATAATCAAAGATTTGTCACAGTTTTTTTTTATCATTTCAGGCAGAGGGCAGAATTTAATCCTTCATCTCTTTCCTCCTTTCCCAAGCTATGCATGGAGTTAAGAAATCATTTAAATGAACTCCAAAACGTTATTGCAGACATCACTAAACTCTGTCCATACCAATGAATTCCAATGACATCACTGTTTCCATGGTAACTAATGTACTTCAAAGGGGGGAAACCAGAACAAGACTGAAAACCAGGGAAAAGGAAGACAGTGGAATAAACAGTGTAGCGTCACCCCTGCATTTATGGAACGCGTTTGAATTCCCAACGCTTGGCCATTTCTTAGACTCTGGGGCTTTTAAGAGCCACCAGGCTCTCCGAAGTCATCACAGTCACTTCTCACCGATAACCAAGACCCACTTTTCTAGGGAGCAGTACCATGTCTGTCAGGCTGCACACAGTGCTCAGGGCTGGCAAGTTCTCGTTCACTGTGAGCATTACTACAGTACACACATGCTGTTCCTTGGGTTTACGAGACGAATAAGACATTCTACCTGTTTTTAAATTGTTTTTGCAGCATAGAGGACAAACGATTAAAATCAGAGCATAAAAGGAGGGCCAACATCGTAGAGATACAGCAGGCAGATGTCCAAAATGCCAGAGGGAGGGACGAGTAATTCCATCTTGGAAACAGCCACAGAACATGCAGCCCCAGTGACCTTCATTTCTGTGCCGTTTAGTCCCAACACTCCCATGACCACATCCTGGCCCTGTCAGGACCCAGAAGTGCCCTAACTCTACAACCTTAACATCACGGGTGTGACCCCAAACAGCTGCTTCCTCTTTTCATTAACCCTGCATGCAGCCCTATGCGCCCACGCAGCCCACTACCCCTCACTTCCTGGTGATGTTCCCTTGTTACCATCCTCAACTTTTACCCTTACGTGGCATCTAGCCAGCAATATCCCAGCCTGAGTTCAGTGACCAGTCGCCCCCCCCCCCCCCCCCCCCCCCGTTCTGTTCTGTAGGAATTATCTGGCCTACTCTCTGTCTTGGAGTCCAGGGGGGAAAAATTCCATCACAACATATGAGACTGTTTTCTTCATTATTTATAGGTCAAGAAGTGTCGCAGGCGTCAGAGGACTATAACACCTGAACTAAAAGTCTACATGCTGAATGTGGCAGCTATGGTCATCAGACTTGGAATAAACAGAGTTCATGAAGGGCCCGACCCACAGCCACTACCATCTCAAATGACAGCGATAGTTGAAATGACCTACTACTATAAAAATGATCATTTCGGAGGGGAAACGAGAGAGAAAATCTGATTCCTGCTCTTTGAAAACCAATTTTCTTCAAGGAATCGCTCATGTTGAGTGTGGTAGGCATATGTCTCTAACTCTACCCAGCAGTCACATGCAGGCAGACAGAGGGCTGGGACCAGGACCCTGAAGTGACAGTAACAGGCCGATGGTCCTGCTACCTACTTTCTGCCAGGGAGGATTACAGATCACTTGTTAACTCGGTGCCGTCAATTCTGGTAGGAGGCTGCTTATCTCTTTGCCACTTAATATTTTAATCTCACATCACTCAGTGACCTGCACAGCCATTACTTTATCTAGTTTATCCTGGAGGACAGCACAAAGTCACGCTGCTCCAAACACAGGCAACAGAGAAAGTTTTCTGTCTGCAGTGGCCACGTGGTTATCATTGCCTTACATTTCTTCCCAGCTCAGTTTCAGAGCCTAGAACCCTGGCTCTAAACTGACTAGTCACATGTTTGGGTCCGCCAGTGAAAACAGCCACAGTGACCTGGCTCCTTCCCTCTCAGCAGTGGCCGTTTGTCTAGTCAGGGTACACAGCTCCACTCCAGCTGGCATGGGAGTAGACACACTGCGGGGAAGGTGACCTTCCCTCTGCCATGCATACTGGCTTACAACTTTCAAAGTTCCTCGCAGAGAAAAACACTTAAGAAAGCATCTCTGAACTGTTTCCTGTGTCATGGTCTCATTGAAGAATTTGAGGAAAGTTGTGAGTTCTCTCCATACCCGAACAAACAAAACTATCACACAGCTTGTGGTGGAGAGCAGGCAGGTTAGAGAATGATGAGAAGTGTGAAGACAATAACAATTTATAAAAACTCAGGCCCATGTATTGAGTATTATTGTGTATGAATATGTGAGCACAGGCGTGTACGGCATGATGTACATGTGGAGGTCAGAGGGGAAATCTGTGAGTCGGTTCTCTCCTTTCACCTTTACGGGGTTCTGAGGATTGAACTCAGGTCATCAGGCAGGCACAGTGAGCACTTTATCTGTTATGACCAGAGTTTTAAAGGCCCTGTTTCTGTTAGATCTAAAGTGTACTTGGGGAGCCACATGGACAGAAGCATCACAGAGGTCTTGTTCTAACTGACCTCTGGTGCTCTTCCAGGGCTTTTGTGGAGGCACCCTAGAAGGGAGACCCTTTTCCTTACAGTAAGGAAGGGGAGTGTGTTTAACATATAGTTTCTTCCTCACAAGAATCTAGTGAAAGTCTGTGTCTGGTCTCAGTAGGGCCTCTCTCGAGCAAGCAGCTTGTCTTAACTATGTGCAAATGGACAGTGTCTTAATTGGTAGCATGTGTTTCTTCCTTTGGCTGCTAGAAAATTCATAGCATATTTAAGTTCCTTAATGGCATACAATTTGTTTGCTGACTTTACTTTGGGCTCCATCTGATCTTAATTATTCTTTGTCTATTTTTATTACATTCTTACATTATTTTGTCATGTACAGAATATCCGGAAACACTCCCTAGAAGGACGTGGGCTATGGAGAGTTAAAATGTAGGCAGCTGGAGGAAAAGGAGCTCCCTTTCACCTCCTTTCCCACAGGTGACCAATCTATCAGGAAAGCATTTCCTGAGACGCTCATGTGACTCTGGCAGCATTTGGAGAACAGGGCTCTTTAGAAAGCTTGCAATCCTGGAACCCGGCTTCAGAATTCCTCCTGCTCAGCATCATGTTTGGACACTTACGTAGCCTTAAGTATGTTTTACAGTGACGGGGAAGATCAACCAGCAGCCTCATGAAGTTCTACAGAAGGGTTCAACTAAAACGCGGATGCTGCTTTGCTAATGGCTTGGTTCTTGGGCTAGACGAGCCTCCTACTTTTACCAGTGAGGGTATAAATGCTTACGGGCACGTGGACCTTTCGAAACATCTCTGCACCCTTGCGGGCATCCGTCAGCGCAATGTCCTGAGGTGTAGAGACGATCACAGCACCTGACCGAGAGGAAAACACACCAATGCCACCTTTTAATGCATGACAGAGAGCTTGCTTCCAACATGATTTTATTCACATGTTCACAGAGTCTGCCGTGTTACCTGGCCAATGCACACAAGTTTGACACAAGCCAATAAAATGGTGTCTACTTTTCCCTTTCCTGCCCTTGACTCCTGGCTTCCGAAATCAGCCAGAGCCTTGCAACCTCTTCCCATTCAAACACGTGTTAGTGAGACGTGGACTGGGCCAGTCTTGCTGCCCAGAAGCAGGGCTCTAATGGCCGGCCAGAGAGAATGAGGATGGTCACACACAGTACTAAGCACTGTGACAGACGAGGGGCATGAGGCCATGAAGTTCTAACAGAGGGACAAGAGGGAGCAGTCCCAGGAAGAGGGGGTGGTGAGGACGATGTGTAGCGTGGAGAAGTGGGAGACAAGGAGGAGCAATAGGGAAGGGGCTCAGAAAGAGGTCATTCCTAAGCTGAGTTCAAAAGTTGGTATTCTGAAACACTCGCACTGTGGCAAATGGTTTGGGGGAGGGTGGAAAGCCAAGGGCTAGGGCAGAAATGCGGATAAAGACAGGCCAGGCTTAAAGGAGTC
>CABHPQ010157186.1:5833-15952 GCA_902168405.1 Peromyscus aztecus | reverse complement strand
GGAAGGAAGGAAGGAAGGAAGGAAGGAAGGAAGGAAGGAAGGAAGGATACACAAACAAACTATAAATGAGAAGACTGACATATATTTACTCCATTAAAAAATTATGAACTGAAATGGCTATAATTGAGAAATTTAAACACAAGCCACATACTAGAAGGTATCTGCCCGTCTTTGAAAGATTTACTATTTTTATTTGCATGTCTGTGTGCCAGTGCATACAGACACCTGTGGAGGCCACAAGTGTCAGCTTCCCTGGAGCTGGAGTTTACAGGCAGTTGTGAACTTCCCATGTGGTTGCTGGGAACCCAACTCATTTCCTCTACAAGAGCAGCAAGTGCTCTTAACCACTGAACCATTTCACAAACCGTAATACAGGTAGCATTTTTACAGAATAATATATATGTTAAAATTGGCACAAACATATCATATCTTTTTTAAAACTTAAAGAATCAAATATATGCCAATGAAACCAATAAAGCTCAAAATACTCAAAATACCAAGATAATATAAAAGTAGATATATCCCTCATTTACTGTTGAAAACCATTAAATTTGACTTCCTAGTGACAATTCTGATCCTGAGTCATATAACCCACCCTAATCAAGAGTTGCTTTCTCAATTTTTTTTGCCTGTAAACAATAAACTTTTTAAGTACAAATCAATTTAGAATTTTACATATATACTAACAAAAAACATGTACCACCCTCAAGAGTAAACAGCCTCATTAGAAAACAGAAAAATACAAACTAAATCAATATATTTCCCATTTTCTAGAAATCTAAATAATAGCAATGAGGTTTTGCATAAGAATGGCCAATGCTGGTGACCAGCAGTAGCAACACAAACACATTGCTAAACTACACTGGTGGGTATAACATGGCATGCCAAATTGTAAGGAAACACAGATACTTATAACAGAAACCTGATGACTTCTGGCCTGGTCCCCTCACCATACAGAACATATTCAAAAGCTTCCTACCGCCCAGGGATACTCATCCTGGTTGTACTCTAGGGTTCAGCACCATTTGATATGTGTGCAGAGCACTGACAACTCCAAACAACAACAAATGGATCCACTTTTTCCTGTGTTGTTTTCTTTGTGCATGTGGGACACGCACATTTCTGTGATTCATGCTACACCAATGTTGTTTGCATAAATAGTTCTTTCCTTTGCACTGGTGAGAAATGAAATTATACAGATGAGCTTTGTTTTGTTTACCCATTCAACTATAGACAGCTGGAGTTGTATTATTATTAAATAACTGCCTGTTATTTCTGCACCAGTGCCGTAAAGTTCCACATCTGTCTGGAGATACAGCTTACAAACAGAGCACTTTCCCAGCCAGCATAAGGTCCTGGGTTTGATCCCCAACACTACAAGGGAAGGGAAGAGGAGAGAGGAGCAGAGGGGAAGGAAGGAGGTTCAGCTCTTCCACATCCCCTAACACTTGACATGGCTACTCTTTTTTGCAGCCATTTTAATAGGTATCTAAATTATATGTTCTCCCATTTTACTGAGTTTTAGTGTGTTGTTTTTTTTCCTTTCAATGAAATAGAAAGCTGGAGTTAAGATTAATAATATTACTAGAAGTTATTATACCATCTTATTAGTATGAAATAAACATCAAGTGATAAGAATGTTATGTTTCCATACTATGGAGAGATGGAAGAAAATATGCTTCAAGTGTTTATCTGTTCTAATTAATATACAAGTCAATTAAACAAAAGATAATTGGGAATTATTGCCAAATAAATAGTTTCCAAAAAGGGGTGGGGGTGCTACAAAAAGAAATCTATTCAATCAGAAAATCAGATTAAGAAGAAAGTATATACAATTACTTTGAGACATACTCTGTCAGAATTCCCAAATATTAAAAAGTTTATTTTAAATAAAACAAACACAAGGTAAAAATGCTGCTAAACTATCTAAGCAGACCTTATCCATACACAAAGGCAAGGCCTTCTGGTCATGACATCCAATCTACCATTCATCTCCTGGTTTCATTTCCCAAATACATCAACTTCAAAGCCGATCACCTTGCAGAAACAATCTCTTGAAACCCAGCACTTTTCTTGACATGTACTGGCTAAACCTGACAAAAAGTCTGTGTCACTGTTGCCTAGCTATCCTTTGCTGTTCACTCCCCTGTTCTCAAGTTCTGGAAGGATACACAAATGTTTATATGAACACCTTCTGATAACCACTCCTCAGCCTGGTGATTCCCTGTTTCTCAGAAGAATCCATCACCTTGTCTAGCCCAACTGTGACAACCTGAAACCCAGCCATCCAAAACTCAAAACTCCCAATTCCAGTTTCCATGGCTTCTCAGTCTCCCTCTTGCAAATGTGATTGCCACTCCTGAGTCTCACCTTGCTCATGATCTTTCTTTCACTTCCTTTGAAAAAAATGGCTGAGCCCCAAAGAAACACCCAGCCCGAGAGTGCTCTCACTGCAGAAGGAAATAATCTGCAGGTTTCAGCCAGCTAAGCTCCAGGCTACTAACCATCTTCACAGCACAGTCCTGTTTTAGGAAGTTAAAATTACTCTAGCCTTGACTTTGAAACAGAAAAGTTTCAGGGTATTTCCTTCTATGAAGAACTATTAAAAATCTAGCAGCTGAAGAGATATCTGCCCAAACACCCTGACCACAAAAGGGTCAGATATTCCAGCATCCTTCACTCTACACTTGACTCTAAATTAGACAAGCAGCCTTGATGCCAAATAAGTTTTCTTACCCACTTAGATGCATGGATGCCACAAAGTTATCAAGGTACCTGCGCCTAATCCACAAACTTGAGATTATATTTAATGCAGAAAATTGGAAATGTGAGTTTCCTCAGCATCGTTTATCAAAAGTTAGAATGTTTCCCATTTAAGTAATTCACAACTCATTTGACACATCTCTTATCACTGAAAACACTGTGCTCAAATACAGAAAACAGGTTCTCTAAGCACATGAGAGTCTGAGACCTGTCAATCAGTCTTACAGGAGAATTATAGATGCTGGCACATTTGGGCCAACAATGTACCATTCTGATCATATCAACAGATACAAACCCTGCTTCCTAATTAATGATGCCACAGCTAAAATAGCACACTACAGTCAATACCTGCTTCAGGATAGGCACCAGATGCCAAAGGACCTATAGTATGAAGCATGGCTTATTTGAGTGAGGAGAGCTAGCTGAGGTTCTTAGACCTGATTCCCAAGATTCTTCCAATAAATGATCACCCCTGATATCACACGTGCCACATGACAAGCAAAAAATAGCTGGGGAATCATGAATGTATGCATGCATAGTAATTCTAATGTGGGAAGAAAGCTATAAAACTCCATCTGGTAAACTGTCTTGATATATGGAATTTTTCCGATTTGAACTACAGTCATAAGAAACATTACGAGAGATGCTGCCAGGCAATGTCATGATTGTACCACTTTAGAGTGTGTTTATGAAGTTAGCGACTAAAACGTCCAACAATCTAACCTTACAGGACTGCTGTAGTATATGCCAGCTACCACTGAAATACTGTCATATAGCATATTAGCTCGGAGAACTTTTACTGTCTTCCTCACTGTTATCAAACTTACATGCTAAGTACTCCAAAGGATACAAAAACAATTTGTGTAAACAATGTAAACACATGTACCAAATGTAACACAGGGAAGACAAGCCATGTGAACAAAGAATTTTGAATGAGTATTAAAAATGCAATTTAGGAAGCCTGCAAGAAACAGGAAATTTTAGGATTGTGTTGGCAAAGAGAGGAGGGAGAGAAGACAGTGTTTCCTTTGCTGAAATATGCAAGGGAAGATGGGTGATCTTCCTAACAATATTTATATCTCAATAGGAAGGAAAGAAGAGCTCATTTGGATTAGAGATAATTCTATGCCAAAGAAGACAATGCAAGGTCAAATCCAAGGGCATTCCAGTCCAATGATGGCCAAGTACCAGGGACAGACATGAATCATTCACAGAAGGAACTAATAACAAAAACATCTTTTGAAATTTAGATAAGGGATGAGACCTAATAAGAACACCTTGACAAATTAGGAGACTGATAGTAAATGGCAAGGAACACACACCAAAACAGTAGGAGCTCATTTACTCCTGGCTTCCTTACTTAGCACCTTTTATGCATTGAATGATCTTTAAAAAGTCTCCTCAACACTTAAACTCAAAAGGTTTATGAATTCCCACAGCAAACAAAAAAGACCTGTGTATATATTAAAATTTTGACAAGTAGCCCTGAAAACATATACATAAAAGCAACACTAATAGAACTCTGCAGGTGGGGTGTGTGTGTGTGTGTGTGTAACAAAAGTAACTAAGGAAAAAGAGGCCTTGAATTTGAGAGAGAGTGTGGGTGAAGACAGGAGGAATTGAAGAGAGGAGGGAGGAAAAATGATATAAATATAAAACTCATAAATGAAATTCTCAGAAACTATTATTTTGACGAGTGTCCTAGTTTGCTTTCTATTGCTGTGATAAAACACTGACAAAACCAACTTGGAAAGGAAAGGATTTATATTACCTTATACTTCCACACCACAGTCCACCACTGAGACAAGTCAGGTCAGAAACTCAAGGCAGGAACTGAAGCAGAAGCCGTAGACAGACACTGCTCACTGGCTTGCTTCCCAAGGCTTACTCAGCCTGGTTTCTTATACAACCCAGGGCCACCTGCCCAGGGGTAGCACCATTTACAGTGAGGGGGACCCTCCTACATCATCACTAGTCAAGAAAATGCACCCACAAACTTGCTTATAGGCCATTCTGATGGAGGTAATTCTTCAATTAAGATACCCTCATCCCAGATATGTCTAGGTTGTGTCAAGTTACTAAAAACCAACCAGCAAGGTGTAAGGTCCACAGCTTTTACCAGTCAGCTAGATGTACCCTAGGAAAACACTATGGTCAGGACAACTTGCACAACAGAGATTTCCCAGTTCTGGGGCAGGGGACCTCTTTGGTGTTTCTAATCCCCCTCCTCCATGGCCTTATCTAAATCTAATCACCTTCCAAATGTCTCATTCCCAAATACCATCACAGTGGAGGTTAGGACTTGAAAATTAAGAATTAGGAGAGAAGATACAATTCATTCTATAGCAGATTGCAATGGAAAAAAAATGATCATAAACACAGTGAGAAACCTGGGGGTAAATGATACACAGGCAAGCAAGACCTGATTCCCAGATGTCTACTGAAAGGTTACACAATGCCAACTAACTAGCTTCAGAGGTGTAAACCAAACAAAGGTACCATCAACCAATACATGCTTATTGGGCACCGAACAGCCCCAGAAGACGAGTGGGAACGAGATGGAGAAGTACAGCACAGGGACATGCAGCTGCAACTGGCAAGATGAAGGACCACACTCCAAGGAAAATGATAACAATGCATGTGTTCAGAGGAAGAAAAAGACCTGGACCCTGGCCACAACCGGGAATGCACCTTTCCAATCTGAGCTCTAGCTGCTTCTCTGTATTTATTTTGATCCACATGTCATCTTCTGATTGCTTTATGTGCACGCTTGTTCCTAAGCTTTCCATCATATTCTTTACATCTAAAATGTCTTTCTTCTACTAACTTTTATTATCTCTGTGATGTGTTTTTCCTAGATTGCTGTTGTGGGCACATGCCAAGAACTGGTTGGTTGGTTATTTGGTTGGTTATTTGCTTGTCAATTTGACACAAGCTAGAATTATTTGGGAAGAACCACATCTGGAAAAATGTCTCCATCGCATCGCCTATAGGAAGATCTATAGCAGGTTTTCTTGATCAATAATTGATGTGGGAGAGCCAAGCTTACTGTACTGGGTCAATGCCACCCAGGGGCAGGTACTCCTGGGTTAGTATAAGAAAGCAAGCTAAACAATCCAAGAGGAACAAACCAGTAAGCAGCTGAGCTGACCAAGGAGCCAGTAAGTTTGATGGTCTCTGCTTCAATTCTGCCCCTCAGGTTCCTGCCTTGAGTTCCTGTCTTGGCTTCCCATCCCCACCCCCTCCCCCCCCCCCCCCCGAGAATGGACTGTAATTTGTAAGACATATAAACCTTTTCCTCCCCATGTTACTTTTGATCATGATCTTTATTACGGCAACTGAAAGCAAATTATGACAGCGGTATAGATGAATCATATCATAGATCTATTTTCAGTTTCTCAAGAATATTTTACACTGATATCCAGAATGCCTACAACAGTTTGCAATCCCACCAATGGTGGATGAGGTTCCCCTTTCCCCAGACGCTCACCAGCACTTGTCTTTCAGCTGGGTGAGAGGATATTTCAAAGTTTCATTTACATTTCCCTAATTTGCTAAAGGTGTTTTTTTTTCTTCTTTTGAAGAATAAACCTGAACTCTCTGTTCAGATTCATAGTTCATTTTTAATTTGTGTCTTGGCCCTTTGTTTTTGGAGTTCTTTATATATTCTGGATATCAATCCTATATCACAGTCATGGCTGGCAGATTTTTCTCCCACTCTATAGGCTTCCTCTTCATTTGATTGTTTCCCTTGACATACAGAAATGTTTTAGTTTTATGAGGTCCTACTTGTCAGTTGTTGGCCTTAATTCCTGGACAAATGGATTCCTATTCAGAAAGTTCTTTCCTATACCTGTATCTTGCAGTTTTCTGCCCATGTTTTCTGCCCATGTTTTCTTCTAGCAGTTTTAGTGTTTTGAGATTCACACTGAGGTCTTTGATTAATTTTTGTAGCCTATACAAGACCTGAATAATGACAATACCAGTTGACATACCAACATGGATAGAGGAAATCTCACAAGGCCCCACCCCTGAGTGAAGAACTATATACAGGCAATTAGTGAATGACTCCTGAGACGGTGAGAATCAATCTTCCCCAGCAACTGTTAGTACATTTTTTTTTTAATTGTAGGGAGAGGCCTTACAAATCTTGTCATTCATGAGTTTCCTGAGTCTTGTACGTTTCTTTAGCTTTCTGAGTTTATGAACCTCTTCCTCCCTCCTGGAGAGAATGTTTCAGTTCAGATAAAATTACTATACCATCTCTTCCCATAGGAGCAAGAATGGGAAATGAGAAAGTTTTGACATTTCTAGGAGACAGAATCTCAAAGGCAACTTCCTCTTCATCTAGCTCTTAGAATATTTGTGTCCCATCTTCCACAATGAACCTTGAGCCTCAGGTGCAGAAGTTGTGTTGCGGATATATCAACTGGGACTGGGATCCATAATTCTACATTTCATAAATTGTGGTTTTCTGTAAATGTCTCTCTCTGTTGCAAAGAGAAGTTTCCTGAATGGGGGTTGAGAACTATACTTATCTGTGAGCATAAGGACAAATATTTAGAATGAAGTTACAAATTATGTTGGCTTGATAAAGTGGTAGTTGTAAGTTTTCCTCCAAGATCCATGACTTCATTGGCCCTACAGTTGGCTAGGTTTCCAATACCAAGGATGATTTCCCTCTTGTTGAGTGGCTCATAAGTCCAATTAGAGAGCTATTGGTTATGGACAGGGTATACTTGCCACTTTTGTACCCTTAGGGCTATCATGCCATGTTGGTTGATGGTGTCATAGCAAGATAGGACTATTGGTTGCTTCCTTCCTTTGAAGCTTGCATTGTGCCTTCTGTTACCATAAAATTTAATCCTCCGGGTCCAGGAGGCTTTTCGGAAAGTTCCAGCTTGGCAACCTCTGAGCTTCATGTCTGAAGATCATGTACTTTACACAAAATCAACCCCACTGTTCTCCTCTCTTGTTCCTCTACCCTTTCCCATTGGTCACTTTCCTGTTCCCAAATAGACCCCCTTATGCTTTCAAGTCCTGTGGTTGCTTTTTCTTTTTCTTTCTTTAAATCTATTTCAATATGATAAAATATACAATATCTGTTTTTCTGAGTTTGACTAATTTCACTTAATATGATGATTTTCATCCATTTTCCTGAAAATAAAAATATTTTCAGCCAGGCAGCAGCATGCCTTTAATCCCAGCACTCAGGAAGCAGAGACAGGCTGATCTCTGAGTTTGAGGCCAGCCTGGTCTACAGAGCAAGTCCCATTACGGCCAGGGCTACACAGAGAAACCCTTTCTCAAAAAACAAACAACAAATAGAATTTTCAAACTAGTTAAGTTTTGAAGATGGGTTTTTATTAGTGTATGAACATGAGCAGTTCCAAAGATTGGCAACTGTGGATCAGAAGCTGTTAATTTACCCTAAATGAAAACAATTAGAAGTACTAACAGACTACTGGAATTCAAGGAAAATCCTTACCTCATCAAAAATGTTGTCAATCTTAATAACAACAAGAAATGCCTAAAGCTCTTGTATACTTTATTCTTTTATTCAATAATCATATGTTTTTCTAAAGTCTTAATCTAACATCCTCCCATGACACACCACAGTAAAACCCTGTAGCTTTCTACCTCTAGTAAAGAAAGAAAAACACAAAAATTTGGTGTACGAGAATTTTGGTTTGACTAATAGGGTATTTGCATTTTTACTAACATGTAAAAAAAAATACTTAGCTGATGCTCTAAAATGTTCAACACAGAAATGACACAATAATGTGGTCTTTTTTTTAAATAAGTACTTTGATGGCAGATTTTAAATGAATATGTTACAGAAATATGAGAGTCATTTAAGAGAAAGTATAATGGTATTTTATAATCATACATTCCAAACAGGAATTCAAAGTAACACTGGTTAGCTGGCTTCATTGGCCACTGTATGCATGTACTAACAATCTGTTCATTTTGTTGCTCTGAACACAGCACAATGTATGTATCCATTTCTCCTACCAGTGGACATTTGGGTTGCTTCCATTTGGAGGCTATCAGGAATTAAGCCATTGCTGACCTACAGTTTTATGGACCTATGTGCTACATGCATTCATTCTTCTTGGAAATGAATTTCTTCAAAGTGCAACTGCCAGGTTATCAGGCAGCCTTACTCAGCTTTAGCAGATTCCACCAACAACATTATTCCTCTTGAGGTATTAGTAGCAGAAGCAATATTATTTTTTTTTAAATACAGCATGAGCTGTTCAGTTTTCTTCTCTTATATTACATAGGTAAGAGAAAGTTAACTTCTGGCATAATGGCACTATCCAGCTCAAATATGTGAATCACCTTAGACACATTTTTAAAAGTGATTCCTTCATACTTCCATCATTTGCCAACAAGGTCAACACCACTGTGTTATTATTCCACTGCTGTAATCAAAAGTACCAATGCAATGAATGGGCTGAAAACACATTTCTTGAGGAAAGTAAAAAAGGTTATACAAATATAATGAATTATTGTTTTGTCTGATCTTAATTTGTTTACATTATTTTTTACCTACAGGTAAAAAAATCAAATCAAAGATATTCACTAATTTCTTTAAAATCTTTGCTTTTCTCTTATTACCTTCCCAATGAAGAGAAAGGTTCTAGAATAGTATGGCAACCATGGCCAGAAGCTGGACTGCCACGTACAACCCCAGAACTCTGGGAGAGCTAGAGTCCTTCCCCTGGCCTTCCTGCGATACATATAAGTACACAGAATAGGGGTGGGAGGCTATAGAGTAAGACTCTGTCTCAAACAAATAATGCAGAACAATGTAAAAATTGGCATTTGAAGAAATTCAAGAGCTAACAAATGGTTTCAAAATCAAAGGGCAGTCTTTAAAAGAAGAGGCACCCTGAGCCCTACAAATCAAACACAACAGAAACAGGAAGAAGGAAATAAAAATCTCATGACAGATGTGAAACTGATATTAGCACCTCTTCCAAAAGATAATGACCATCTGAAATTTGACACTTAAAATTCTAATCAGGCAAACACCATCAAGAAGCCATGACCTTACACAAGTAACTTTTCCAGGGCAAATTATCTAATTTCTTGGAGAGAATAAACAAATAAAATGTCATCAAATCATCTTCTTTATCTACCAAAGAAAAGAAAAACAATAAAAAGAAACAAACAAAATAACAAAAACTACAGAAGCTTAATTTTTAAAGATGTCAGACAGGGCCAAACCAAAAGTTCAGACAACTGTATGGATGAGATCATGAATACCCCGTAATATGGATGAGATCATGAATACCCCATAATATGGATGAGATCATGAATACCCCGTGATATGGATGAGATCATGAA
>CABHPQ010157185.1:161-49170 GCA_902168405.1 Peromyscus aztecus | reverse complement strand
CACACACACACACACACACACACACACACACACACACACACACACACCCCTAAAGGGGGACCCATATTTTTCTGTAATATTTCCATTTATTCATAGTGTACTAAATTCAACTCAATTATTAGTCTTTTTACCAACTAAGACACTTTACAGTTCAGAATAGGGTCATAGAAATGGCAGGAACTCACCATAACTTTCCCCTTACATTCTTTTTCCTTTTAAATCTTAAGGTAGATCTTAAGATTTACATTGGACATATTTTGGTGTAGAGTGTTCACCCAAATGCAACTTCATCCTGAAATTTAAGTTACTAAAGGTTGTGTCTGAGAAGGGAGGAGGGCAACAGTGGCCCAGGGACTTAGGGAAGGGATCCATCACTACTGGAGTGCGAGGTCCTTCTTTCCATCCCCACACCCTTGGCACATACAGCAGAGCAGCCTGGTTTGGCTTTAGTGGCCTTCAGACACAGCTTTCTACTGCATGGCTGGAATTAGTTATTTGTTTCTTTAGGGAACTTTGAGTGACAGCTCATGTAATGCAGCTTTTGTATGGTTAGGCTATACAAGTGGTGGCAGAGCAGGTTAGATCCACCACATAGATGTTCTTGTTTTAGTCTAGAGTCCCTAGAAGCAATCTGCTACATGAACACTTATTTTTTTTTATTGATTTTTTTTCATTTATTTTACATCCCAACTGCAGTTCCCCCACCCTCCCCTCCTCCCTTTCCCTCCCTCTGCCTCTCCTCCTCCCATCTGTTCCTCCTCAGTTTCTATTCAGAAAGGGTCAGACCTCCAGTGGGTATCAACAAAGCATGGCATATCAAGTTGAGGTAGGACTATGCTCCTCCCTTTGTGTTAGGCCTTGGTGAGGCGACCAGTATGGGGAATAGGTTCCCAAAAGCCAGCTCATACATTAGGGACAGGCTCTGATTCTACTGCTGGGAGTTTCACAAATAGACCATGCTACACAACTATCACACGTATGTAGAGGGCCTAGGTAGATCCTATGCAGGCTCCTTAGCGGATTGGTCCAGAAATGTGAGCTCCTATGAGCCCAGGTTAGTTGTTTCTGTGGGTTCTCTTGTGATGACCTTTACACACACACTCCTCCCCCTACCCCAGCTCATACAATCCTTCCTCCTTCTCTTCAACAGGATCCCTGGAGCTCAGCCCAGTGCTTGGCCATGGATCTCTGCATCTGCTTCCATCAGTTACTGGATGAAGGCTCTCTGATGACAATTAGGGTAGTCACCAATCTGATTACAGGAGATGGCCAGTTCAGGTACCCTTTCCACTATGGCTAGGAGTCCTAGCTGGGGTCATCCTTGTGGATTCCTGTGAGTTTTCCTGGCACCAGGTTTCTCCCTAACCCCAAATGCACCCCCCCCCATATCAAGACATCTGTTTCATTAACCCCCTCTCCTTCCTGCTCACCAGTCTGCCCAGCCTGATCCCTCATGTTCCCACCTCCTCCCTCCCCTAGTTAACACAAGAGATCTCTTCTATTTTCCCCCTTCTCAGGGAAATCTATGCATCCTCTTTTGTGCCCTCCTTGTTAACCTAGCCTCTCTGGGTCTGTGAGTTGTAGCCTGATTATTCTTTACTTTACAGATAATATCCACTAATAAGTGAGTACATACCGTGTTTGTCTTTTTGAGTCTGAGTTACCTCACTCAGGATGATTTTTTTCTAGTTCCATCCATTCGCCTGGAAATTTCACAATGTCATTGTTTTTTTTTACAGCTGAGTAATATTCCGTTGTGTAAATGTACCACATTTTCTTTATCCATTCTTCAGTTGAAGGGCATCTAGGTTGTCCTAGTTATTGTCAATCTTTGTGTCTGTGCTACTGGTGTTATGTTCTGGAAGTTGTCTCCTGTGCCCATGCGTTCAAGGTGGCTTCCCACTTTCTCTTCTATCATGTTCAGTCAGCAACTCCAGTGCCCCAGGGCCACTCAGGTCCTCTCCTGTCTTCTCCAGTCCTTTCCCATTTTCTTCAGGTGTCCTCCTGTCTTCTGGTCCTCCCCGCCCCCCTTGCATCTCCTCAAATTCAGTAAGCTCTCAGGTCAAAAGTAGAATCTACATACAGTAGACTTAAAGAATGGAGACTACCCCTGTTTGCTGTCTGACTAGACTGGTGTGGAATTTGTTTAAATTCTTCTGCTTCAGTGCCTTGACTGCCAATTCAAGATTGAAGGGCTCATGGAAAGCGGATGACCATGCAACAGATTTGAAACACTTTCAGATAGGCCCTGAGAGGACACCTGGAGGTCTGGTAGATTCTAGGACGATAAGATGACCTAGGAGAGCTGCAGGTGTGGAATAGAGCTTGGATGGTAGGAAAGTTGTGTGTGCTGAGGATGGCAGAACCATCCATGGAGCATCCCTAGTCCCTGAAAACCCAGAATATCATTAAAAGTCTCAGAATTTGCACAGTGTGACACAGAAAGCTGTTGAGTTTTGACTTCGTTAAATGTGATTGATTATTTGCTATGCTCCTTTCTTTAGGAATGGGAATGTTCATTCTGTGCCATTGCATGTTTGAAA
This sequence comes from Peromyscus aztecus, assembly GCA_902168405.1. Taxonomy (NCBI): domain Eukaryota; kingdom Metazoa; phylum Chordata; class Mammalia; order Rodentia; family Cricetidae; genus Peromyscus; species Peromyscus aztecus. The sequence goes on along the minus strand of CABHPQ010157185.1, from coordinate 46,627 downwards.
CAACAGTCTCATTTAAGGATCTAGTAGAATGTGGCTAAATTAACAGTAATTGCCTTTAAGAATTGAGGAAACATATAGCACGAATCTTAAAGGGTCTTATTAATAAAAAACATGGGAGAAAGATACTGGAGTGAACGCTGAAAGATCAGAGAAACAGAACAAGTCACAGCCAACCTCACCTCGCCAATTCCTCAGCTGATCTTGTTTCCTCAAACTGGAAGCCTCTGTGTCCTCATCCAAATGGATCTCAGCTGAACTGCTGCTAAGAGCCTAAAAGCTTAACAAGCCTAGTTCCTGGTCCTCACGCCTTATATACCTTTATGCTTCCTGCCATCACTTCGTGAGATTAAACATGCCTGGCTGTTTCCAGTTTGGCTTTGAATTCACAGAGATCCAGATGGATCTCTGCCTTTGGAATGCTAGGTTTAAAGGTGTGTGTGCCACCATTTTCTGGCCTCTATGTCTGTCTAATGGCTGTTTTGTTCTCTGACCCCAGATAAGTTTATTAGGGTGCACAATATATTGGGGACACAATATCACCACAGAAACATGGTCAAATGAGAATGATACTCATTGATTCATATGTTTGAATACTGTTTAGGAAGGGGTAGAGATATGGGCTTTCCAAAGGAGGTGTATCATGTGGGTAAGCTTTGAAGCTTCAAAAGCCTCTGACCACGCCCAGTGTGTTCTTTACCTCCTGCTTGAGGTTCATCATGTGAGTTCTCAGCTTTTCCTTCTGCCATGTGTTTACTGGGATATCATGGACTCTAACCCCGTAGAACTGTAAGCCCAATTTAATGCTTTCTTTTATAATTTTTTTGATTTGTTAACTGAGCATGCCAACCCCAGATCCTCCCTCCTCCTGCCCCCCCCCCAGCCTTTCCTCCCAACCCACCTCCCCTTCCCATCTCCTCCAAGGCAAGGTCTCCCATGGGGAGTCAGCAGAGCCTGCTACATTCAGTTGAGGCAGGTCCAAGCCCCTCCTCCCTGCACCAAGGCTGCAAAAGATGTCCCACCATAGGCACCAGGCTCCAGAAAGCTGGCTCATGCACCAGGGATGAATTCTGATCCCACTGCCTGGGGGCCCCCCAGACAGTTCAAGCTAAGTGACTGTCTCGCCTATCCAGAGGGCCTAGTTCAGTACCATGGGGGCTCCACAGCTATTGATCCACAGTTCATGTGTTTCCAATAGTTTGGATGGCTGTCTCTGTATGTTTTCCCATCATGATCTCGATGTCCCTTGCTCATAGACTCCCTCCTCTCTCTCATTGATTGGACTCCTAGAGCTTGGCCTGGTGCCCAGCCATGGATCACTGCATCTGCTTCCATCAGTCACTGGATGAGGGCTCTATGATGACAGAGTATTCAGCCATCTAGTCACCAGAGTAGGCCAGTTCAGGCACCCTCTTGACTATTGCCAGTAGTCTAAGGTGGGGTCATCCTTGTTGATTCCTGGGACTTCCCTAGCACTCTGTTTCTCCCTATTCCCATGATGTCTTTATTTATCATGGTATCTCTTTCCTTGCTCTCCCACTCTGTCCCTGTTCCAGCTTGAACCTCCCGTTCCCCTATGTTCTCATCCCCCATCCCTTGCCCTTCATTTCTCCCCCTCACCCTTTACATCTAGTATCCACTTATGAGTGAGTACATACCATGTTTGTCCTTCTGAGTCTGGGTTACCTCACTCAGGATGATATTTTCCAGTTCCATTTTCCTGCAAATTTCATGATGTCATTGTTTTTCTCTGCTGAGTAGTACTCCATTGTGTATATGTACCACATTTTCTTCATCTATTCTTCAGTTGAGGGGCATCTAGGTTGTTTCCAGGTTCTGGCTTTTATGAATAATGCTGCTATGAACATAGTTGAGCATGTGTCCTTGTGGTTTAATTGAGCATTCCTTGGGTATATGCCCAACAGTGTTATAGCTGGGTCTTGAGGAAGATTGATTCCCAGTTTTCTGAGAAACTGCCATACTGACTTCCAAAGTGACTGTACAAGTTTGCATTCCCACCAACAGTGGAGGAGTATTCCCCTTGCTCCACATCCTCTCCAACATAAGCTGTCTTCAGTGTTTTTGATCTTAGCCATTCTGACAGGCATAAGATGGTATCTCAGAGTCATTTTGATTTACATTTCCCTGATAACTAAGGATGTTGAGCAATTTCTTAAATATCTTTTAGCCATTTGAGATTAATCTGTTGAGAATTCTCTGTTTAGCCCTGTAGCACATTTTTTAATTGGATTGTTAGGTATTCTGATGTCAGGTTTCTTGAGTTCTTTATGTATTCTGGAGATCAGCCCTCTGTCAGATGTGAGGTTGGTGAAGATCTTTTCCCATTCTGTAGGCTGTCGTTTTGTCTTATTGACAGTGTCCTTTGCCCTTCAAAAGCTTCTCTTTCAAGAGGTCCTATTTATTAATTGTTGCTCTCAGTGTCTGTGCTACTGGTGTTATATTCAGGAAGTGGTCTCCTGTGCCAGTGCATTCAAGACTACTTCCTATTTTCTTTTCTATCAGGTTCAGTGTAACTGGATTTATGTTGAGGTCTTTGATCCACTTGGACTTGAGTTTTGTGCATGGAGAGAGATATGGATCTATTTGCAATCTTTGGACACCATGAACTTTGTTTATAATGTTTGTGGGGAGAGTGCAGGTGCTCAGCAGATACCCTGATGAGCAAGGGGCCACTGTCTCCAGACAGGGAGGAGCAGCGGCTGAGCCATTAGAGCTGGTTTGGTTGGTCTTCCCTGGGTCTAGGTGGGAGCCAGCAGCCAGAGGCAGAGTCCTGTGTGTTTCTGCATGCCCTGCATCATCCTTGCAACTCCCTGGGCCAGGATGGCACCCTCTGAATAGCTTCATTCCTGGGTTTGCATCTGTGCAGAGCATTGGGAAGGGACTGTGCTTAGAAATAGTCCTTATTCTTGAGCTCACTGTGAAACTGAGGCACCTGTAGTGCTTATATTGTAGCTAAGGAAGACAGACTTGCCAAACTTGGAGAGTCTTGGTCTCTTCAGTATCTTCCAGAAGTTCTGCACTTTTGACATTTAACATTTAGGTTTAGGATCTCTCTGGAGTTAATTTTGTTCAGCTTGTAAACAGTATCTCCTGTGTAGAGTAGCACTCCACTGCTAAACTATGCTGTAGAGGAGTAGACTTGTTGGTAATAAAACTGATAGTATAAGGATTTTCCAATCTGTAGGAGACATTAAGTCACATAAAGTAGAATTTAGCAGAGAGGGTTGCCTCCCAAATACCCCAAAGATAAAAGTATTAGGCTAACCAGGCCTATTAGAAATTAGGATGTTAGGATATAAATATTTGTCCACCAGGATTAATCAGCCATTAAGCTACATTCCCATAACAGAGAAAACCTTGATTTACAATCAGCCAAAAGCCCCCTCCTCATCAAAGAACATGCCTCTAACATGCTGCTCCAGGGACCATTATAGGGTCACAACCACCATTAAGTCCTGTGTGTCATAAAGGTATATTAGTCCTCGAACTGTTATATCCCCAGCCTTTTTGAAAAGTGGTTTTGAGTCAAAGTCTCTGATGTTGATTGAGGTGGACTTCAAGTTTGTCTGTAGCCTCACAGGACATTGCCCTTGCTATCCTTCTGACTAACCACCCTAAATTCTTGGATTACAGGTCTGCAGCAGCACAGAGTTCTAAAACTATCAGTTCGAGTAACATAGTGGCCTGTCCATTGTAGAACAGGAAAAGGATTTGTGTGTGTAGCATGGCTTCTCTCTTTAGACCAGAAGAGGAGGAAGTGTACTATCTACAGTGCATGGGGAAATAGAGTAGACAATAGCTAAATCATAGACTGAAGGTTAGGGCAGTGAGCTGCATGGGTCTCCATCATAAAGAAGGATCTGATGGGGCATGGTAAGTGGTTTTCTGTATAATTTCCCAGCACGTATTAGTTCCTTCCATGTGCATGAAGACAGACTTAATTGGTGGGTAACATTTTACATGGGACTAAATCATGCAATGTTTTATTAATGGCATTCTCTCTACCAGGGAAGGGCCTAGTTTTTTCTTAAAGTCAGTATAGCTAAGTGTTCTTCAAGTTATTTTTATCTATTTAACAAGTCAGTTGTTGGTATCACTTTTTAAATTTCATTTTCTTTAAATGTGTCCCTGCTCTAATCTCTGTTTGTTTCTATTGTCCAACATTTCCCAGTATTTAAGAATTTCATTCCATTTTTTAAGTGCTCTTTGTTTCTTTCTTTGTTCCTTTGCTCGCTCCTTCCTTGCTTCCTTCCTTCCTTCCTTCCTCCCTCCCTTCCTTTCTTTCTCTCTCTCTTTTTTCCTTCCTTCCTTCCTTCCTTCCTTCCTTCCTTCCTTCCTTCCTTCCTTCCTTCCTTCCTCTCTCTCTCTCTCTCTCTCTCTCTCTCTCTCTCTCTCTCTCTTTCTTTCTTTCTTTCTTTCTATTTATTATCTATATCAGTTTAGAGCAGTGTTTCTTAACCTGTGGTTTTACAACTCCTGGGGTCAAAGACCCTAATACAAGGGTTGCCTAAGGCCATTAGGAAACACAGATGTTTATAGTATAATTTATTACAGTGGCGAAATTACGGTTATGAATAGCAATAGAAGTGATTTTATAGTTGCTAGTCACCTCAGGATTACTAACTATATTAAAAGGTTGCAGCATTAGGAAGGTTGAGAATGACTAGCTTAGAGCAATGTTTCCTGTACCTCAAGCTTGCCTCATAGAATGTTTTGAGAACAGCTAATCCTGACCTTGCTGCCCAGTGCTGGGAAGACAATCCTGAAACTCCTTCCAGGCTTTTTTTATTTCCAAGATTCCTGCAGTTTGTGTTTACTTTACTGCTTCTGTTTCCATTTTCAGGTCTTGAACGGTTTTAATAGTTTCCTTTAACTGTTTTTTTCTTGGCTTTATTTTGGGAGTTTATTGGTGTCCCCCAACTGTTTGTGTTTTCCTGGATCTCTTTGAGGGATTTATTGATTTTCTCCAATTGTTTGTGTTTTCCTGAACTAATTTAAGGGATTTATTCATTTTTCTATTTAAAGACCTCTGTTATCTTCATATAGTTGGTTTTAAGGTCTTTTTCTTCTGTTTCAGCTATGTTAGCATAGGCAGTAACTACTGTGATAGTGTAGTTGGGCTCTGGTTGTGACATATTTCCTTGTCTGTTATGGATTATGTTCCTATGCTGGTTTCTAGGCATCTGGGTTTGGGTGATTATAGGTCTATGTGCTGATTTCTGGCTTCATCTTTGTTGGATGGGAGTTTTGTTCCTGGGTTTTTGTTTGCTGTCTAGAGTTTCAGAGTGTGTGTTGGCGAAGTGTTACCTTTTTTACTATCCCTCTTGGCTGGTATGTTCAAGGGAGAATGCTTGCTGGTGTTGGAGACTGGGGGAATGGGAGGCCAGTGGGGATTATCCTAGGGATCCACAGAAGGTGTGGAGGGGAGGGGAAGCTGCCTCTGGTACTCTATTCCAGCTCTAGGGCAACTGTGCAAATCAGGTTTGGGGTAATAGATAATGTAGTAGACTGGAGAACCTACCTGGTCTTCTCACAGATGTGGTAAGTAGTTGAGCAGGGGTTGTCTGCCTGAGTTGGGGGCTGGGATACAGAGATGAGGCAAGAAGGGAAGGGCATGTGGGGATGGTCTATAGAATCCACAGGAGACATAGACAGGGGGAGAGGAAGCTGCAGCTGGTGTTCTGTTACAGCCTTAGGGGCAACCCAAAGTATTGGGTCTTGGGTAACCGAGAGTGGGAAGGTTCATGGGCAGCCTACGTGGTCCCCTACCCAACATCTTAACACTGATTCATCAGATTCCCAGGGATCATTTATTTACTTACTTACTTATTTAGGTTTTTGTTGTTAATCTGTGAAAGACTTATAGTTTATTGGATAAAAAGTACTATGTGGGCTGGGCATGTCACTCAGCTAGTATTCTTCTTTGGGTAGACCTGAGTTCATATACCAACACCTAAGTAGGGAGGCTCATAAATACCTGCTACTCCAGATCCAGGGGATCTGACACCCTCTTCTTTGTTACATCACCTGTACACATGTGGAAAACATCCTTTCACACACACACAAACATACACATAAAATGGGGATAAACTTGTTTTCAGAAGTGCTTGTGACTTAAAAAGCAACTAGAACAAAACAAGTTGCTTTAGGTACATAATACAAATCATACAATGTTTATTTAGAAATCTGTTACCTTGCATTTGGTTTGAAAACATTTTAATTTCCTCACTCTGATGCAGACTTACACCCAATCTTCAATCATAGGAAACAAAATGATTTCTAAGTTATCCTAACAGACATTCTTTTCTTTATCAAAAGAGAATGAGATATTTTTAGTAGTCAAAACTATTTTCTACAGTGTAGAAACATCAGAAAGCTTCAAGTGAATCTATCCAATTTTGGTGGAACAGCCCTTCTCACCCAGCCCATTTTCTATTATTGCAAACGAGAGAACTGGAGTGCACAGGGTGACTGGTGGTCAGTGATTTTTTTGATTTTGATTCTGGCTAGTGTGGGGCGTTTACCCACCACCCCCACAGCTTCCCAGAGTTTTCTTGAGTGTGAGCAGCAGGAAATATTAGATAGAAGGATTTATTGCGGAGACTATCACGGAGATAAACAGATAGAAAATAAAGGATAGCCTCGAGAGGGCCTGGAACCTTTTCCAACGGGCCCCGACTGTCTCTGCCCCAGGGTTTTTTATAGAGACGCCAAGGGGGTGGAGCAAATGACCTCCTCCCCCAGCACAGTCAAGTGCAGACCATCTCAGACACCTGCACTCAGGCCCATGGTCCTAATCATCCTCTATGTGGATCTGCTGGGTAAAGCCACGAGGAACCCGAGAACGGCCCCCCACAGGCTAGAATCTTGGAGTTCTTGTTTAAGGGATCATGTTATTAAATTTGTAGGTCTGTCTTTGTGTCCCTTTTTAATCAGTGGTGCCATCTATGTTGCTTATTTTATTACTTGTAATTTAACTATATTGATGTTTCTCTGGAAAATGATAGGCCTTTACCTATTTCTGTATTCTGAAAAATTACTATATCATGTTTTCAGTTCCTTGAGTTTTTGTTGGTTTGGGGAGAAACAATTTTAATTTTCTCTTCTTGATCTTAGAGGCTTGCCTCTCCTCATTTCTTGGCATATCTTTGTTTTCCAGTTGTTACTATCATCAATATTTGTATTTTTGCTGCTTAAATTATTGGTGTGGCTAGTACATTAGTTTTAGTTTTTTAAAACTTTCTAATATATGATTGTCTCTGTGTCCTAGTTAGCTCCCGCTGTCAACATGTCATACCGTGTAGTCATCTGATGGACCATCAATTGAGGATGTACCCCCCATCAGAATGGCTGATTGCTTTGTCTTTGAGAGGTTGTGTTGATTGTGATGGATATGTGAAGTCCCTTCCACCGAGGGTGGCAATATCCCTAAGGAAGTAGGCCTGGGCCGGATAAGAGAGCTACTACAGCTTGATACAATGGCCAAGTAAGAGAGAAATCCAGGAAACAAAGTTGCCCCATTCTTTTTGCCTTCAGTTGCTAGCTTGAGTTTCTGTCTTAAGCTCCTGCAATGATGGATTGTGATCTGGCAGAATCAGCCAAATAAGCCCATTCACTACCTGATATGCTTTTGGCTAGAGAACTTAATCATAGCACCAGAGAAGCAAGTTGGAACAAAAATAGTACACAAAAAGTGATTTTGTTGCTGGGCAGAACCTGAGAATGTTATCCTTTAGAGGAATGTGGAAGATATCAGGACATTGGATGGCAAAAGCCATAGAATGCTGTACATAGAGCTTAATCAGCTGCTCTTGTAGGACCTGGAAGATGAGTGTTGAGAGTCATGACAGACAGTGGAGGTCCAGGTCATAGAATTTCAGTGAGAAACAGACTCCATGATAAATTAAGCTAGAGGTCATTTGTGTCATATTTTGGTCCCAAACCTTTCTTATGTCTGTGGCCTGAGAAACTGAATAAGGCAGAATTAAAAAATAATGGACTGAGCTGGGTGGCACACAACTTTAATCCCAGTATTCAGGAGGCAGAAGCAGGTGTATCTTTGTGAGTTTGAGGCCAGCCGGGTCTACAAAGCAAGTTCCAAGACTGCCAGAGCTGTCACACAGAAAAACCCTATCTTGAAAAACAAAAAGAAAAAAAAATTGGCTGATTTTTTTATATGGAATATTGAATTTCTTAGATGGCTATTGCTGATGACTCATTGAGGACTACAGGGGGGGAAGAAAGCAACAAGTGGGGCAGAAATAAATGAAAATCTGTGAGTTGTAGGGAAAAGCAGCACTAGGTAGTTTCAGATGGCAGCCAAGTGCTTGGAACAGAGGCAGGAATTTTCAGGGAAATTATCACCATTAAAGAGATGACCCTGCTCCTTATTGGAAGTCTAGCAAGGTGGCTTAAGGACAAGAATCCATCCTTCTATGCCTTCAGTTAATGGAAGGCTTAGGCAACGTGTTTCCTAGTCCCAGGAAGCAACTTCATACAAAACCTGCTGCAACTCTGGTCCAAGCATGGCAGGGTCCATCACAACTTAGAAGCCAAATTTGGAGGAATGGTCAATGTTGTACTGATTCTGGAAACAAAAAAGATGCAAAATTTCAGGTCATGGATTCGTAGTCTGTGGTTTCAGTTCAGCACTATTGTAGGCATCTGTGTTTGGCAGAGTCAGAGTCCCAGTGAGGAGATTGTGAGAGTTCATTGCATGATGCTGTTAAGATGAGCCTGGGCTATATTTTGAGACCAAAAATGTTGAGATAGCCAAGCTATGAAACATCTGCCATGGAGAGCTGTGTATATGGAGTGGAAATAACCAAAGAGAGAGAGATGTGTGAGAAGTTGCAGGGATAGGGCTATCTAAGCCTTCTATAACTGAATCCCCATGTGTCTGAGACAGAGCTACAGGATTTGATGGTTGTCCTGCTGGATTTTCAGTCTTGCCTTAGCCCAATCATCCCTCATTATGTACCCATTCTTCTCTTTTGAAATGGGAATGGGTATTTTGTGCCATTGTATATTGGAAAGATAGGACTTGTTTTCTGATTTTACAAGCTGTCACAGTCGAGAGTTCATCTTGAGTGTCAGAAGAGACTTTGGATATTTGAACAGAATAGGGGCTGTTGTAGACTTTGAGGATCATTGAAGTGACTAAATGCATTTCTTTCATGGATGACCATGAGCCTATAGTGACTTGTGTCAAGATCTATTTGATTGAATGAAAAACCTCCCAAATAGATGATGTATTTGAGCATGTGTCTCTCTTTGGTGGGTCTCTTTTGGTTGATTGTAGAAACTTTAGTAGGAGTAACCTTTCTGGATGAAATTCCTCATTGGGGATGGGAGATGGGTGTCTACAGCCTCAACCCATTTCCTGTTCTTTGTGTTTACTGTGTTGTGGTTGAAACTGATCAGCTAGCTTCCTTCTTGTGCTGTCATAACTTCACCACCATTATAGACTCTATCCCTAAATCATATAAGATATGGTAGAAGCAAATACATAATTTTGCTAGCCTGCTGTTTTGTGATTTTTGTTTTTTGTTTTTTTTTTTTAAGACATAATTTGTCTATGTAGCCTTGGCTATCCTGAAAGTAGCTCTGTAGACCAGGCTGGCCTCAAACTCAGACTTCACCCGACTTTAGCTCCCAAGTGCTGGGATTAAAGGTGAGCCATCATTCCAGGGTTTTGTTTTGTTCTTATATTATTGGGTGATGGGCTTAAAATGTAGGTTCTTGTATATGTGGAGTATGTGCTGATGTGTTGAGCTTCACCAGCATTGTGAGTTTTGAAATTTTGCAGAGAATATCATTCTCTTTCCCAGGATGGCATGTATTCATGATGCTAATACTGCCTGAGCATTCTGAGTCATTGGATTGCAGGTGTGTGATATTTCTTCTTGCCTATTGTGTTTGTTTTGAAATTTTTTAAGTGAAAATGCATCTTTTGTCTGTATGCATGGATTTGTACCCCATGGGTGCCTGATCTCACAGTAGTCAAATGATGGTCTCAGAACCCCTGAGCTTGGAATAATGGATAGTTGTGATAACCCATGTAAGTACTGGCAATTGAGGCCACCTATATACAAGACCAGCAAGAGCTCTTTACTGCTGAGCCATTTCTCCTGCCCTATGTTGATTATTTATGATCAGTATTTACATTGTTCATATTTTCATCTGTCTATTTTTACCTGTTTAAACATGCAGTACCTTTTAGGAAGATCTTATTAATGTTACAGTTTAGGTAGGCACTTCAGGTTTCTGGAAGATGAATTATAGAACTGAAGTGAATGCATAACTTTTGGTAGGAATTTCAGTAAAAAAAATCCTCTGAGTTCTTTCTATCTTTTTTTGTTTGTTTAATTTTTGCAGGTGAGACAGATTCTTAATATGTACTTCTGGCTGTGTGGAACTGATTGCATAAATGAGGCTAGCATTCAACTCAGAGGCAGACATACCGGGCTCTGCTTTCTGAGTTCTAGGATTAGAGGCATTAGCAAGTATACCTAGCTTTCTCATCTTTTTTTTTTTTTTTTGTAGTTAGTAATTAATTGTTCATAGAATTTCATTGATGTGTACTCAGTACTGTTGATCTGTTTGCTTGTCTCTCTATGACTGTTAATAGGCATTTCTCAGGTGCAGAAATAACAGGGGTGACCCTCCTATTCAGTTTCCTTCTAAAGTGACTTGGTATTACATTAGAACGTCTGTGTCATGGAATAGTGTGGGAAGCATGAGAATTATATGACTGTATTTTCAAATAAGTATACATTTACAACGTTGTCAGTATCACTTTCTTTTGTACACATGTATGGGATATTATAGAATGCAGTGACCTATGATGATGTGCATGTTGACTTCAGTTGGGAAGAGTGGGCTTTGCTGGATCTTTCCCAGAAGAGTCTTTACAAAGATGTGATGCTGGAGACATATTGGAACCTCACTGCTATAGGTAAGACTATGAATTTTCCTTCACATTTTATAATAAATAGGCGACTGTTTCTTGGTTATTGATGCTTTTCTGTAATTATGATTGAAACTGAGGAAGGATGATGTGAATAAATCAGGCATGGTGCTAAGGTCCACTGAAGATAATTTTTGCACAAATTAAATTAAATTAAATTAAAAGTTAAATTTTGCACAATTTCCAATAATACACATTTTCTGGTACTATATTTTAGGGTACAAATGGGAAGATCATAATATTGAAGAACACTGTAAAAGTTCTAGAAGACATGGAAGGTAATTTTTCATGTGCAAGCTAATACAAATATGGCTCTGAAGAAATTTTAATGTATCTGGAAGTTTTAAAGAAAGCAACCATGTAAATATACACAGCTTAAAGTGCATTGATGATTATTAATTTTTCACAAAATCATATACTTCAATGTGAAGAAGGTGAATTGTGTTTGCAAGGATTTACTTTAAGAAGACAAGGAAACAATGCCTTAACAGATATTACCATTTGAATTATTATCTCATGAGAACAATGCTGTAGAATTGCCAATCCTTTTAGTTTCATACCATATTACAAAAGGTTAGCACATTGAATAGGTGATAAGTATATGTCCAAAACCTTCTAATAAGCAAATAGTCCACAGTAAAGCTTGTGTTACTCATATATTTTTTGTAGTTTAAGTTTAGTGAGAGGAGGGGCAGTTAGAGTTAAGAGCCAATGGGGGATTGTTGTGGAGAAACCTTAATCCCTATACCATATGTCTATGAGGAACAGAAAGTCAAACTGTGTGAATGCAATGTGGAAAACTTTTATTTGTTATTCTCCCTTTAGTAAGTATATCATATGTCACTCTGGATAGAAGCCATAAGAACAAAGGGATATCAAAGGAAGCCATATACCCTTCTCCCTCTCAGAACAATTAGCAAATATGTAGCAGTCCCCACTTTGAAAAGACTTGTTGAATGTGATTCAAGTTTTCAAGTAATTGCTTTTCCAGCTTCATTGGAAGTACATCAACAAACTCACACTGCAGAAAAGCCCTATGAGTACTAGGAATGTGTAAATACTTCTGCTTTTCCTGGTTCAGCTTGCAAATGTAGTATGACTCACATTGTAGGAAGATTTGTGAATGCAATATGTGTGGTAAAGGTCTGAGTTTTTCCACTTCTCTTCAAATATGTGAAAAATCTCATATAGAAAAAAGGTGCTATAAATGTGAACCATGTAATAAAGGCTCTTACCATCACATGCATTTTCAAAGATGCAAAAACAACCCTTAATGAAGGGAAACAGCATGAGTGTAAACAAAGTGATAAAACCTTCAGATGTGATTCCTCTTTACAATTAGACCAAATTGTAAAATTAATTCATACAGATATATTCAAAAGAGTAATGAATGTGATACAGCTTTTACATGTGCCAATTATCATTGCAGGCATGAAAGAAGTCATACTGGAGAGAAACCTTCTGAGTACATTCAAAGTATTAAAGTCTATGCATATCATAATCATCTTCAAAGACATGAAAGAATCCATACCGGAGAGAAACCTTATGCATGTAATCAATATGGTAAAGTCTTTTTACAGGACAGTAGTCTCCAAACACATAAAAGAACACATACTGGAGAGAAACCCTATGAATGTAATCAATGTGGTAAAGCTTTTGGACGTCACAATCATCTTCTAACACATACAAGAATGCATACTGGAGAGAAGCCCTATGAATGTAACCAATGTGGTAAAGCCTTTTCACGACAGAGTAATCTTCTAACCCATAAAAGAACACATACTGGAGAGAAACCCCATGAATGTAATCAATGTGGTAAAGTCTTTTCACAACACAGATATCTCCAAATACATAAAAGAATACATACTGGAGAGAAACCCTATGAATGTAATCAATGTGGTAAAGCCTTTTCACGACAGAGTAATCTTCTAACCCATAAAAGAATACATACTGGAGAGAAACCCTATGAATGTAATCAATGTGGTAAAACCTTTGCATTTAGTAGTAGTCTCCAAAAACATAAAAGCACACATACTGGGGAGAAACCCTATGAATGTAATCAATGTGGGAAAGCTTTTTCACAAAAGTGCCATCTCCAAATTCATAAAAGAACTCATACTGGAGAGAAACCCTATGAATGTAATCAATGTGGGAAAGCCTTTGCATGTCATGGTCATCTTCTAACGCATAAAAGAACACATACCGGAGAGAAACCCTATGAATGTAATCAGTGTGGTAAAGCCTTTGCATGTGACAGTAGTCTCCGAGTACATAAAAGATCACATACTGGAGAGAAACCCTATGAATGTAATCAGTGTGGTAAAGCCTTTGCACGTTACAGTCATCTCCTAATGCATAAAAGAACACATACCGGAGAGAAACCCTATGAGTGCAATCAGTGTGGTAAAGCCTTTGCACGTTATAGTCAAGTTCTAATGCATAAAAGAACACATACTGGAGAGAAGCCCTATGAATGTAATCAATGTGGTAAAGCCTTTGCACATCATAGTCATCTTCTAAGGCATAAAAGAACACATACAGGAGAGAAACCCTATGATTGTAATCAATGTCAGAAAGCCTTTACATGTAACAGACTCCAAATACACAAAAAAACTTATACTGAAGGGAACCATGTGAATGTAATCAATCTGCTAAAGCCTTTGGACATCACTGCAGTCTTTGAAATCATGAGAAAAAAATCAAACTGCAGAGAAACCCTATGAATGAGGTCAGTGTGGTAGGATTTTGCACTTCATGGTAGTCTTTAAACAAGAGTAAAGAAGTTTTACTTTAAAGCATTCGTTTAAATGCAATCATTCTGTTAAAGCCTGTACATATCACAATAGTCTTTGAGGATGTGAAAAAACTCATACCGAAGGGAATCTGGCTATAAAGGATTTGGTAATATCTTTACCCAACACATTTACATTATACAAGAGTATTCTGGAGAAAAAAAGTCTGACAATGTCAACAATCTATTCAAGCACTATTATGCCTCTATTTTGTTTGTACCTGCAAACTCATATGGACGAAGCCCTACACATTTAAATAATAAAGTAACCCTTTTAGATTTCATACATCTCTTCAGTGACATGAAATAACTAATTCAGGTATGAATGTGTATTTGTTCCTTTTCTGTTGTGATAAAGCAAAATGTCTGCTTCAACTTATGAAAGAGTTTGACTCTTGGTTCCAGAAGGATACAGGATCACCATGAAAGTGGCATGGCAACAGGTGTCAGACATGTCATCTATAGCAGGAGGCTAAGCTCTCTCATCCTCAACCTGCAGCATGGACCAGAGAGTGGGAACTGGAAAAAGTGTGCAGATGTAAATTATGAAAAAATACCCCCAGTTACATATTTCCTTCAGCAGGACATTGTTGTATGATTTTGTGTGTGTGTGTGTGTTCTGATAAATAAAGCTTGCCTGGAGATCAGAGAGTAGATCTAGCCACAAGTTAACCAGAGGCCAGTCTGTGGTGTGTCACACTTTAATCCCAGCAATTGGGAGCCTCACACCCTTAATCCCAGCAATCAGGAGGTAGAGATAGGAGTCTAAGGTGGGTGCATACAGGATCTCAGCCCCCATTCTGTCTGAGGATCTGGATAGGTAAGAAGTCACTAGTGGCTGCTCCTTTGCTTCTCTGATCTTTCAGGTTATTACCCCAATACTTGACTCCTGGTTTTTATTGATAAGATGCATCAGGATCATACTTCATCTGGTGTCTAACTTTTGGGGCATGAATTCATGAAAAAGCCACTTGCCGATGACTTTGTAGCCACTGGCACAAGCCACAGCTACACATGGGGCCTCCCGCCAGAGTCAGTACCTCACAGGCTAGGTTTCTCTCTCTCTCTCTCTCTCTCTCTCTCTCTCTCTCTCTCTCTCTCTTTTTCCCCCAAGCCCTCTGAGCAAGTTTGGGATTTTTCTGTTGCAGGCTCTCTGCAGCAAACTCTATAGGTGCTTGGGCTCCAAACCCCTCTGAAGTTAGCCCCTTACCACTGTCCAGCTCTGCCTCCAGGCAGCTTCCACTGCACATGATTCTTTCCCACCAAACCTGTGCGTTTTTCAGACAGCCAGCTCCCTCTCCTGGTGGTTTGTGGGGTTTCTCTGGACCCCCTCCGCAGGCTGCTGCCACACTAGGTAGCTGTCTTGACACCTGGTCAGGCTTCTACTGTTCTGTGCAGCAGCAGCAGTCAGCCTCACACTTCATCATCTTCACTGTCATCAGCAGAATTGGTGAGAGAATTGGAAGTTCTTAAAGGAGGAAATTAGTTTACAAAAAGTTTTTCCCCCCACATTAAAAAATGGGAAACACTATTACAATGGTGGGAGTTAGGTCTCTATATGATTACACAATGGATGGTTTAAAAATGGAGCAATTAAATGAAGGGATAATCAACAACTGAGATTGACATAATGTTAATTATCATTTTGATAATTCTTATTTTCGGTTTGATAATTCTTGGTTTATCCCTAAAGAAGTTGGTTGATAATGAGTGCCAAGATATAGGTCTTAGAAAAGCTTATTAAAATAGACGATAGAGATATTCAGGCCCAGTCAGAGGGATTTAAAGGAAATCTACCCACACCATTACATTAAAAAATTAGAAACAGCCCAAGGTTAACAATCAACCTTAATTTATCCAGTCACCTTACAGAAATAACTGCTAAATAACATATATCCCCAACACTGTGTAAGGGCTGACTGGATTTAAGGAAGCAATAGTCTCATGGTATGAATTCCCTTTTTGTAAAGCAGGCATTAAATTCATGGTCCACTAGTAACAGAAATGTCCCACAAGACTGGGAAGACTTGGTTACAGCAGTATTGGAACCTTGTCCTCAATTCCAGTGGAGGACCTGGTGGAAAGATGAGGCTAGGACCATTAAACATGAAGTAGGGCTAGAGGTATTGAAATCTCCTAAGACCAACTTTGTGGAGAGGGCAATTATGTTGATGCACAAAGACAGTCTATATAATGACCACTCCCTAGCTCTATGCCATGAAGCAGCTTTGAATGCTTGGGACAGAAGTGAAGTCAGAAAGAGAACTGATTCATTTACTAAAGTTATATAGGGCCCAAAAGAAACCTTCACTGATTTTTTTTTTTTTACAAAGATTGATTTCAGCTGTAAATAGAATGATACCAAATCATGAAGCTAGACAAATACTAGCTGAAATCTTTGGCTTTTGAAAATGTTAATTCACAATGCAAAAGGGTAATTAGGCCTTTAAAGGCAAGATCAGTACCTATAGAGGAATGGATGCGAGATACAGTCAATATCTCATAACCATGATGATGCTTGAATGGGAGAGATGATTTCCAGAAGCTTGAAGAAAAATCAAAATGTCACGTGTTTTAATTGTGGCAAACAAGATCACCTAAAAAGGGATTGTAGACAGGGCATTCCTAGAAACAATGTTTTCTCTGGGAAAATACAAAGAGAAGGCCCCTCCCTTCTGGATTATACAGAAGGTGCGACAAAGTCTGACATTGGACCAATGAATGCAGATCAATAAGGGACAGACAGGATAACCCTTTGCAGTCAGAAAATGCCTTGGGGGGCCTCTCACAGCCCCCATGTCAAATTTGTTTCACTCATTCCTGGTCACCATGGGGGAAACTCCTCCCCAGAGCAATTAAAGGATGTAATGCCTATTGTAAAAAACCATACTGCTCTGGATGATAGAACAGCCTTAGAAAATAAAACAAAAATTTCAGGAGAAACCATAAAGCAAGTATTTTGGCAGATTCCTATAATTGATCAGAGATCAAAGCTAAAAATATGAATAAATGACAGTGTAATTGAAGGTATGTAGATAGGTGTAACAATAATTGCCACAGAATCTTGGCATCCAAATTGGCCTCTTTGGGAGGTAAATTTTCAGCTTTTAGGGATTGGAACTTTATCTTGTGTAAAACAAAGTGCGACTCAAATGTATATGGCCCGAAAGACAGACAAGAAATCATAAATTAACATATGTTTCTGGGGAAACGGTTAGAAGGTATTATAAAGAATAGTCATTGGCCATTCAAGTTGTACAAAAACGGGGCACAACAGCCGTTGATCTTTCAAAGGCATCAACAGCCCTGCTTTTAGTTGATTGATAGACCTGCTTGGATGGAACAATGGCCTTTGACATCAGAGAAATTACAGGCCTTAGAACAGCTGGTACAGGAGCAGCTAAATGCTCAACATGTTGAGGAAGTAAACATTCCTTGGGATTCTCCTGTATTATTGAAAAGAAATCTGGAAAATGGAGAATGATAATAGATCTAAGAGCTGTTAGTAAGGTGATTCAGCCAATTGGCTCTTTACAGCCTGGAATTCCCCTGCCTTCTCTGTTACCTAAAGTATGGTCTATTATAGTTATTGATTTAAAACACGGTTTCTTCACTATACATTTACAAGAAAATGGACAGAGAAAAATTTGCCATTCTGGTGCCTACTTAAAATGATTCTCAGTCTGTTAAGAGACATCAGTGGAGAGTTCTCCCACAAGAGATTTTAAACAGCCGTACCCTATGCCAATATTTTGTTCAATAGTCATTGGAAATAATTCATGTACAGTTTCCTCAATCTATAGTTTAGCATTATATGGATAACATCTTACTAGCTGATTCAAATGTAGATACTTTAGAGAAAATGTTTGAAGAACTAAAGAAAATTTTGCCTTGTTGGGGATTACAAAATTGTTCCTGAAAAAATACAAAGAAGAGATTCTACTAATTATTTAGGATATAAGTTTACAAAAATTCAACCCAAAAGTACAAATCAGGAGAGATCAATTGAGAACTCTTAATGACTTTCAAAAATTGCTGGGAGACATTACCTATTTACAGCTAACTATTGGAGTAACAACTCAAGAACTGAGTAATTTGTTTGAAACCTTACAAGATGACAAAGACTTAAATATTCCAAGAAACTTATCAGCTGAAGCTGAGAGAGAATTGATTTTGGTGGAAAAGAAATTACAGGATGCATGTGCATCCTATGGATCTGGAACTTTATTGCATCCTGGTTATTTTACCCTCTATGCATTTCCCTACAGGTATTTTAATGCAGCGAGAAGATAGTATCCTAGAATGGATATTTTTTTAATCATACAAGCAAAGTAAAAAGTTAAAGACATATTTGGAAAAGGTTTTTGAGTTGATTCAAAAAGGAAAATTAAAACTTTGTCAATTGACCAGAATGGACCCAGCAGAAATTGTAGTACCCTTTGTTAATGCTGAAATTTCCTCTTTATCAGTAGAACTAACTAGATCCTCCCTCACATTGTGCAGGGAACACCAATTTCTGGAGCCCCTACATTCTATAATGATGCAAACAAATCAGGAAAAGTAGGTTATAAATCAGGAAATTTAAGTGGCTCAAAGCCCTTATGATATTGTCCAAAAGTAAAAATTATATGCTATTCTGATGGTATTAATGGATTTTTTAGAACCTCTTAATATAGTTACTAACTCTCTATATGCAGAAAGAGTTGTTTTATACATCAAAACTGATTAACTTTTTCCTGATGAATCAGAATTAACTTCATTATTTGTATGATTACAGGAACTAGTGAGGAATAGGAATCATCCCATATGTATGACACATATCAGATCCCACACAGGTCTGCCAGGCCTCTAGCACAAGGTAATGATGACATTGATCAGTTATTAGTAGGAAATGTGCTGGAGGCCTCAGAATTTCATTGAGTACATCATGTCAATAGCAAAGGCCTGAAAAAGGATTTTTCCATCACTTGGCAAAAAAACCAAGGAAATTATTTTAAAAAAATGCCCTACTTTGTACTTGTATAACTAAACTCCAGTATCTGCAGGAAGTGTCCCAAAGGGTACTCAAAGAAATAAAATTTGGCGAATAGGTATGTCTCATTTTGCAGAGTTTGGAAAATTAAAATATGTTCACCACATCATAGATACATATTCAGGATTTCAATGGACACCTGCTTTGAGTTCTGGAAAAGCTGATTCTATAATCTATAATCAGTTGTTAGAAGTTATGGCCATCATGGGTATACCCGTACAAATTAACACTGACAGTGCTCCATTGTTTGTATCTAGTAAAATGAAACAGTTTTTTGCATATTACAACATAAAGTATACTACAGGTATATCACACAATCCTATATGGCAAGCAGTTATAGAAAGATCTAATTGAACTGTAAAGGATATGCTAAATAAACAGAAAGGGTTAATAAAGACTCACAGAGATAGATTGCATAATGCTATATTAACTTAATTTTCTATATGGTAATGAGAAAGGAATAACAGCTGCAGAAGGACATTGGATAATAGAAAAAAACCTACAGAATTAAATCAGCATATATAAAGATGTGTTGACCTCAGAATGGAAATCAGGATATGTATTACATTGGGGAAGAGGTTTTGCTTTTGTTTCTACAGGAGAAGAAATGCTTTCAAAGGAACCATCAACATTGATAAAGATTAGATTTGAACAAGAATGACCTCTTGATTAGAAAAGATGATAGTTCATCAACCAGCATAACCATACAATCTAAACTAACTTATAAGACTAACAAATGCTTTTCATTTGATCAGATATAACTTGCCAAAAGGGAGAATCCCCAAAGTTAGGGTTAGGGCAGGGTTTTGTTTTTGTCTTTCCAGGAGAATGGAGGTAATCAGGCAAGGAATCTGAAGACCACTGGACTAATGAGATATCTGAAGAAAAAGGACAAATCATCCAGAAAAAATGTCCCAAGAAAAAGAGCAAATTGACCTATTGATATATCACATTTCCAACAGGATAAAATTTCATAAATCTTCCCAAGTGTTAGTTTCTGTTGTTCTTTACAGATGCATAATGCAAATGGTCTTTTAATAGTCCCAGTTCAATTAGAAATTAAAGCTGACTTTCAATTTGGAGCGTAGCTCTCTCCTCTAAACCCAAGCATTCTTGTTAAAAGGAAAATCCAAAATCTCAGTCTTATGGCAGAAGAGCCACCTGATATGGGACAGAAGAGAAGCCAAAATTAAGGGACTATTATATTGACATTAATCCCACAATCCTTTGGTTATATTTTGACTCATAAATTTTTCTTGGTGTTGTTTGAATCTTAAGTGGTCTTACAATAAAAAGCCCAGAGCTAGGTATCAGGGTGAAAGCTGAAAGATCAGAGAAGCAGAACAGCCAGCTACTAGCTTTTAACAATGAAATCCTCAGCCTAAAGAGAATGATTTCCTGTTTCCTTGTGACTTATATATCTTTCTCTGCTCAGATACAACTTCCTGGGATTAAAGGCATGTGTTCTTCCTAGTACTGGGATTAAAGGTGTGTGCCATCACTGCCTGGCTCTGTTTCCAGTGTGGCCTTGAACTCACAGAGATCCAGATAAATCTTTGCCTCCTAGTGATAGGATTAAGGGTGTGGGCCACCACTGCCTGACCTCAATGCCTAATCTAGTGGCTGACTCTGTTCTCTGATCCTCAGAAAAGTTTATTAGGGTACACAATATATCACCACATTAAGGTATTAATATATCAAAATTTATAAGATTAATATATATTAAATTTTTTGTCATGATATTTATGGTCATATAGAGTACTAACTAATTCTAGAAAAGGGCTTCATCTAGCTTCCTGTACATGATTTTGGGTTTGAGTCTCTATCAGGTAACTAGGAATTAAGGTTTTTGTACATTTGGATGTATATAACATATTATAGTCCTTTAACTTCTTTGAAATCTGCTGCATATGACATTTAAAATGTTCAAGTTTTCTGTAGGGAACTATGACCATGCCTAAAAGCAACCTTTTAGTGCTCCAAAAGGAGGATGGGGCCCCACTACAGTGATTCCACCTGGACTGTGGTAATGACACTAAGCTGACAAACACCACCTAAAGATCTGCTTTGGACTACAAACTGCTCATGAGAATTTCAAGTTGACTGGCTGAGATGATCCAGCCTCACAGACTACTCTAGCCAGTACTTGAGACAAACTCTTCACTTTACACAAAGACTGGACAACAAATGATATATCTAGCTCTCCCAGGACTTGACAATTATCCATATTTTTTTCAGGGTCTCCTAAAGGTGCCCTTACCCTAGACAGCAAGAAGTAATTTAAGAACATGGTACCCAAATTCCCAAGAAGTGATGTGGGTGGTTTTGGGATTCAGTGGGTTATGGATGTTTGTTATTGGTTAGGAGGGTTGGTTACAAGTTGTTATTGGGAATGGTCAGGAAAAAAGCTGAACAAAGGAGATTAGATTCAGGGATCTTTTTCTAAAAAGAAAAAAGGGGATATAGAAATAAGATAAAATGGTAGATTATTGAATCTATGTTTAAAGCAAAAAAGCAACTACTAATTTAAATATTTTACATTGATATGGATTTTTGTATATTGATACAAATTTAAAATTATTTTGTTTATAACATACTGTACATACATTTCTACTCTTATTCAAGTTATTGTACCTATACAGCTCATCTGACATGTAATGTAAATTTCTCAAGTTATTATTACAAATTATTTATGATAATAAAGAAATGCAGGTTAGTAGTTAGTCATTTATTATAATCAAACTTGTAGTCATGTTAGGTCAAACAGAAATATATTTTAGATAGGCAAGTGATCTTCAAATACTTCAGAGATCTACAGAATATGACATTTAAGGTGTTTTAGTAACATTAGTTTTTTTATGACAGTGAGACATGTCTGCTGCTGGCAGCACTGATCTACTTCAGAGAAGATGATGGGCATTGAAGAAACTCCATATGGAGTTTACTTCCTTTGTGGCAAAAGTTATCCACTTGGCAAGAAACTGCCATTGCCTTGAATTGAATGCTGACAGCATGCTGTCCAAGTTGGATGAGCAGGACAGAAAAGAAAGTGACTGCTGAACTTTGCCAAGACAATGCAGGACAGTCCTTCAAAAATCCTGCTTCACAGATAAGTCTGTCAGGTATTCTAGGCCTGTAGGTTGAAGATGGATGCTCCAACATTGCAGAGGAAACTTGGATCCCAAAACATCAGAGAGATTTACCCACTTGGCCTGCAGAGGACCTGTATTGTAGTTGGGCACATCACAATGAACTGATTTAGCTCTTCTGGTTCACTTATTGAGAATTAAGTGGCTGAGCTGGGCTGGTTAAGGGTAGCTAGGACTCAGGATCAGGTTCCAACTCCTGTAACAGAAGAGTCCCATCAGCCCTCCTACCTGAAAGTCTTCCAACTACGAACAATAGTGCTTTTCTTTATCATTTAGTCTGTTATAATTCATCAAAGGACCTGGGCAGATTTCTGTCCTTATTCTACAGATGGTGAATCCCAGGCTCACAGAGATACGTGGATTTTTAATATAGTTAAGTGTAACTGCTCATTGTAAATGAAGTTGAAAAGATGCCACCTAAGTCAAACACGGTGGCATATGACTATAATCATGGTACTTAGAAAGTGCCAGCAGGAGTTTCAGGAATTCAAAGTCATTCAAGTTGAGAGTGATCAATGGGGTATGGTGGGAGACCCACAAAACCAAGGGGAATGAAGATTGTGCCAAGCCAATGTCCATTGTCTTCCTTGAAGCTCCAGAACTTCAGGGGGTATGGCACCAACAAGTGTTAGCTCTGGAGCTCGGGATGAGCTCTGTCCCCTCACCAGTGACTTCTTCCCTGCAGCGTAAGAGGCTAGTTGAGAAGCTCTGGGAAGTGGGAGTCCCACTCCTTTTGTATTCCAAGCCCACAGCATTCGTACCAACTAAAGGGTGTCTCTTTTTATGTGCATGGGGCTGGGCAAGGAGAGAAGTACCCAGAGCAGCCCATTGGCTAGGATGGTTGTTCATCTGCCTCATCCCCACCCACATCCTAGAGGCTGAATCACAGAGCCAGGGGAGGATGTTGCAGGTCTAAGTGAACTGAGGAGCCCAAGCTCACATGGTGATGAGCAGACCCTGCTTACCTGGACTGAGACTTGGTGCTAGGTTTTCTTTGTGTGGCTGAAGGGCAGGCAGAGTAAAGGCATCATTGGCTCAGGACTCCATGGGCCACACATCTGCTCCCTGCTCCCTGCATGCTGGGGCCACACAAGTTTTCCTCCTATCCTTTTCAGTCTCCTTCCAGTGTCTTCCTTTTCCCTTGATTTCACCCTGTCCAGTGCACTCCTCAAATTCAGTAAGCTGTCAGCAGGCAGCGCAACTACAATGGAAGAGTAGAGGCTTACCTGGTTTGCAATCTGTGGCTAGAGCCCAGACTGGTGTGTAAGTTGCTGGGATTCTCCCATCTCTGCCTCTTTAACTACCAGAATTTTAATAAACATGAGCCACCATGCCCGGCCAGAGGATAATTGTCATTGACAAAATTAAGTCTTCCTTCAGGCTGGTAAGTGAGCAAATAACAGTGGGAGATTATGATATTTGCCAGTTATAACTCAGAACTCACAGCAGCTCATTTCACATAGATGATAAAATAGGTATTTATAAAATTCTATCCTAGGTGTGTAATAATGGAAAAATGTGATAAATTGGTGGTTTATATTTCCTGAGAATCTGAAGTCCATCTGTTTCATAATTTAGCCCTTTAATTTCCTCTAAGATATATTTTTTCACTGACTCTGGCATTGGGCAGGAGAATCACCTTACGAAGATGCAAACTTTTTGTTTGCAGTACACAGTCTAGAACTCACACCTGTGCTACAGGTGCTGTACTAGGCTCAGCTTCCCAAGTGGCTGCAGTTACAGGCATGAGCCACTGTTTCTCATTGCATATTTACTTTTCCATTGGCAACACCTTTTTTGTAGTTACCATTTAGAATGGTGCAGATGTTTTCATAGGCTAAATTTTAATTGTATGTTCTGATAAAGGTTCAATTTAGTCATGACAAATACATGAGTATAAAAATCCCCGAGGCTCCCCTCCCCCGCCCCCCCCCCCGAAACAATATCTCTTTTGTGTGAGTAGTACATGAATAACAGAATTGTTACCAATGCTATTTTAGAAATGTTTCTTGAACAGTAAACATTTCATGCATCCTTGCTGGCTAGCTGTTCTCCAACTAGCTAGCTATTGACCAAAAAAAAAAAAAAAAATGAATTGGTATAGAGAGAAATGGTTAGTAATAGAAGTATCGTTAATTTACTGAGAAAGTAAAAGGCCCTCTGGTGGGTAGAAGTTGGTTACTGGGAAAGGAAGCACAAGAACTCCTGACCACCTAAGTCCTCATTGAGGTTCTCTTCCTCCTTTTCATTCATTTGTCTGTAATGTACATCATGTTTTTATGCATGTCTACGTGTGTGGAGGCGTATTGTTTGTACCCATATGTGTGGAGGCGAGAGACTGAGTTTTGATCTTTGTCCTAGATGCCAATTTTCTATTGACAGGAGGAGGCTAGAAAGTGAAAACAAGAGCATTGTTCAGTGCATGATGTTCTAGGGCCTGATGGGGCACATGTGGACAACAAATGTGGAGCAAGGGAGTCCCTAGAGCAAAAGTCTTGGAGATTTCAGGTGGGGGCCTGAGGTGAGGCACTAAGACCCAGCATAGCTTATCTCATCAGCCTGCAGCTGTCAGAGCTACCTGCTGGCAACAACTTTCCTAGCACCTGGTGTTCTGTTCTTTTGGTTCTTCTGCTTTCTCAAGACAGGCTCTAGGCTGATGCAAATTTACATGAGTCTTCCAAGCCTGACCATTTAAAAGTGCCAGATTCCTTTATTGCCTTGCTAGTTTTGGAGGCATATAGCTAAGAAATTCTTAAATCTCCTCTGGAAGCCAATAAACATGTACAGTGTCAATAACACATCACAACTAACACACACCATGGAAGTCTGGTGTCACCTCTTTAGTATAAATGAGGTAATCCCCTGAGGGCTGAGTGATGGCAGGAAGTTTATTGATACCTCTGTTTTGTATTATGCCATAGTAACAAAGAAGTCACATGGGATTTACATTTTATGAAACCATTAGCAAAGAAGAGGGCCAAGGCCGCTTTCATTGGGATAAGGTCAACAGCCAAGGTGGGAGCAAACCACATTGTTCCTTTCTGCTCAAGGTTAGTTCAATCCTGTGTGAGGGTGAGCCCATCCCCCAATTAGGCACAAGGCCCTGTGGGATACACACATCTCACAGATTAAATGTTCACTGTTTTTACTATATTCTTTGAAAAGTCACTTCAGTTAGAATAGTGTGGATATAGGAGGAGATGATGCCTATGGCCTAGACAGATGGACCTAAAATAGCAAAGGAATACAGGAAAGAATCCATGGTCTCCATGAAAGACAGTTGAATCCACATGTCTTTACATAGGAATTGTAACTGTGGAAGCTAAGCATTGTCATCCAGGGTTTTTAACTTCTCAGTCCCCAAATACAAGATGTTGCTCGGCCCAATTTATCCCAGTTGAGTATGCTGTGGCCTGAGATGAGATGAATCTGTGCCCCTCCATGTGAGCTGGAATTTAAAACTTTTGGAAACCCTTTGAAAGAGTTCATCCTAATTAAAACCTTGGTAGCTTTTTTGGCACTTTTACTCAGAAAAAAAAAAAAAAAAACATTGCCTCGTGATATTTTCTAAGACAGTCAGACATAGCCACACCAAGAGACTGACTTTGATCCTCCCACCAGATCTGATGCGAGGTTTCCCAGATTCTCTCAGTGAGTTGGGTGGGGAGGGATACGATGGAAAATGCCATGCATGCAGAAGAAAGAGAGACACAAACCTGAGTTTGGGGCCTCCCATTGTTCACTCTCTTTAGTCAGGGCAGGGCAGGTTATATTGCAGAAGCCTGTAGCTCAGGCAGAGGACTTGGCTCACCTCTGCTTAAGAGAAATATTTTCTTTCTTCAATTTCTTTGTTTCTCTTTTTCTTTAGAGCTCATTCAAGGTGGTTGTTTTCCCACCTTGGTTTACATTGCACCTAGTGTTCATTTATGGAGATTTCTTGAACCCAAGTTTCATGTCAAATAACATGTTTCAACCCATCCCACCCCTATGACCCGGCCACCAAAGGAACACTTTCTTCTTCCCCATAGCATGTCTTACCATTGGTCTGTGTACAGATTGGTCCTTGTTGCCCTGGCAATTTCCTTGTACCACTGTCACTATGATGTCCAGAGGCTTCCATACCTGGGGTTCTTTTGCTCAACTGCAGAGTTCCAGAGGCACAGGGCCACAACAGAAGCAGGTGGGAAGCATTTATCCTGTGAGACCATCTGAGGTGGTTCCTCGGGTGAGCAAAATTCTTAGACTAACCTAACAAATAAATGTCTGGGCAAGGCAAACTCTTCTCTTGCTCTAGAGGGTGTGCTCTTGAAAAGGGAATTTACCTAGACAGGAACTGCACTTAATTTTATCCTGAGGCAAGTGGTGACTGTGTCTTTTCCCCAATATCTGGCATCAGTCCTCACAATCTCAATCATTATGTGAGTATGAAAGGAATTGGTGCATAGGAAATGAAGGGGAAGGGAGGAACTAACTGCTCCAGGCCATCAAATTCCTAGAATTCAGACTTGGGCCTGGGAATAAATAGTATTTTACTGGGTGGAGGAAGTATTGATATTTGAATTCCATATCCTAGCCTCAAGTTTGATATTATTTGATAGAAAAGATTCATATTGGATATTTCTTACATCACTGTGTCTGCATTTGTTGATACCAAAGAGAAAATTGGGGTGGCAGAGGCATAGCAGTCTTCTCTGATCACCTCCATATCCAGAGATAGCTCTAGAGAGTGGGGCCTCTCTGTTGGTCATAAGATCAGCAGCTGGAGAGTCAATAATGTAAAAGATTAGGGTTCACCTTAAGTCAGTTTGGGGGGAGTTGTGAAGTCTTTGTGTACTTAATCTCTATACATATAGAACTATACGCAGTTGGATAACGTCTGCTAATATCACACTTTTCCTGGCTGAGTTTCCTTGGGTTCTTTGTTTAAAACTTCGCTATTCTTTTGTGCTTTTTTCTTGACTTTTTCCTTCTGTCAGTTTATTTGTTCACACATATGTCACCCTTTCTTGATTGCTGTAGTTTTGTGCTCAGGAGAGAGGTCAGATTGTGTCAATGTGTATATTATTTCTTCACAATCCCATTGAACATTATGAGTTTTTCTGCTTTCCATATAGCTTTAGAATCAACTTTTCTTTTATAAATTGTTGGGAGTTTTCCTTGAGTGTGTTGAAGTTATGCTGCAAATTGAACATAGTTGACATTGTAATATTGATTCATCTTGTTCACAAGGATCATTGAATATCTTACCATTTATTTAGTTCTTTGATTTTTTAAAAAGATTTATTTATTTATTATGTACACAGTGTTCTGCCTGCATGTGTACCTGCATGACAGAAAAGGGCATCAGATCTCAGTATAGATAGTTGTGAGCCACCATGTGGTTATCGGGAATTGAACTCAAATCTTCTGAAAGAGCAGCTAGTGCTCTTAACCTCTGAGCCATCTCTCCAGCCCTGTGTTTTTTGATAATATGTGAAAGATTTAGTATATTGGATAATAATTACTTTGGGACTTCACAGGTGGCTCAACACATACTCTTCTTGGAGATGACCTGTGATCAGATCCCAACATCCAAGTCAGGAGGCTCATAGCTACCTGCAACTCCAGATCCAGGTGATCTGACACACTTCTCTGGGGTGTCATTTACATTCACATGGGAGACATTCTCTCTTTTACACACAAACACACATAAAAATGGGAATATTTTATTTTGCCAAAAGCACTTATGGCTTATAAATGAATTAGAGCAAAACACATTGCTTTATGTGTATAACAGACATCATACAACTTTTCTTTAAAAATTTGTTATCTTGCTCTGGGTTTTAAAAGGTTTACATTACCTTATCTCAGTATAATACAGAATTACATCCAATCTTCAATCATTGGAAACATACAATGAATTCTAACTGATCTTAAAAAGCATCATTTCCTTTATCATAAGAGAATGAAATATTTTTTTATTGGTTAAAACTATTATCTCCAAAAATTGAAACATCAGAGTGCTCCAAGGAAATCTCTCCAAGTTTGGAAGGATAGTCCCCAAAACACACCAGTTTCTATTATTGGGAAAGCAGAGTACTAGAGCGCACACAGTGTGAGCGCTGGCCAGTAATTTCTTAAATTATTATTTTCATTAGAATCTTGTAGTTTTTGTTTAAAGTACCATGTTATATTTGTAGGTTTGTGTTTGTGTCTTTCATCAATAGTGTTGTCTATGTTGTAATACTTTTGTTAGTTATAGACTTAAGTATTTATTATTCTTTTTTAGAAAATGATGGACTTTCATGTAATTTTAAATTCTGAAAATTGGCTACTGTATCTTATTACTTTTTAGAAATTTGTTCTTTGGAGGATCTTTCTGTAAAGAAATAGTATTGTTTTTCTCTTCTCAACATCAGTGGCTTTCCTGTTCTCATTTCTTGGCATATCTGTGTTTTCCAATGGTTGCTACATTTGCTTGTGCTTTTGCTCATTAGATGATTGATATAGTTAATACATTGATTTTGAATTGTTCAATATTCTTATTTTCTGTGTGTCCTAATTAGCTTCAGCTGTCAATGTTACATACCCTAGTATGATCTGAGGAGTACCAGTTTAGGGCTGGCCAAGATCAGAATCATCTGTGGCTATACCTGAGAGATTACCTTGATTGTTGATTGAGTGGGAAGGCCTAATCACTGATGTTGGCAGTATCCCTAAGCAAGTGGCCTAGACTGGATAAGAGAGCGAGCTGAGCAAGAGACATTGAACAGGTAAAAGAAGATGCCAGCAAACAATGTTCCACCATGGTTTTTTATTTCATTTGCTTCATTTGCTAGCCTGAGTTTTTTTTTTTCTTTGAGTTTTCTCAAATGATTGAATGTGTCCTGGCAGTTTCAGCCAAATAAGCCTGTTCATAACCTCATTTGCTTTTGGTAAAAGGATTCAATCATAGAAACAGAAAAGAAATTCAGAACAAAGATTGGTAGCCTTAAAATGAGGTTGTTGCTATGAGAATCTGCAGATGTTGTATTTTGGAAGAATGCAAAAGATAGCAGGACAATGGGTATCAAAAGCCATTGCAAGCTCTACACAGTTCTTAAAGGGCCATTCTAGGACAAACTGGAAGATGAGAGTGCTGAGAATAATTTAGATAGTGGAGGTCAAGGTCATGAGGATTCAGTGGGAAATGAATTGCATTAAAAAAAAATACTAGGCTGGAGGTCATGTGGTAGTTTGAATGATGGTCCCTATAAGGTTATATATCTGAATGCTTATTCCCCAATTAGTGGAAGTGATTGGGAAACCATGGTGTAGTTGGAGATGTGTCATTAGAAATGGGCTCTCCCTTTCTTCCATGCTAAGTGTGTAAACTCTCAGCTCCACGCTTGCTCACTGCCATCTTTCCTGCCATGAAGATAACAGACTAATCCTCTGAAAAGTGTAAGCAGCCCCCAATTAAAAGCCTTCTATTATAGTAGTTGATTTTCAGATTTACCTTCACAGAAGTAAAACAGTAATTTAGACAGGTCATCTGTGTAATATTTTGGCAAAGAAATCTGTCTGCATTCTGGCTGTGGCTTGAGAAACTTAGGCACAATTAAAAAGTAATAGCTTCTTTGACAAAATATTGAATTAGTGATATGATTAGTACTTATGATTCGTACGGATCTATAGTTAAAAAGAGCAACAAGTAGGACAAAAGTAATGAAATGTGTGTTTGGAGAGGAAAAAAAACCAAGTCATTTTAAAAGGAAAGAGGAAAGTAGGGTCACCCTTCTTGTTTCAGAGCCCATTCAATAGGATATGGCATTTCAAGAGGAATGCCTCCTAACAGATATTCAGAGCCACAAACAGAACAACAGGATTGAGTGTACATCAAAGAAACATATCAACAATTACCAACTTCAAAAAAGGATCGACAAGCTGGGCCTGATGGCTCATGCCTTTAATCCAGAACTTAGGTAGTTTTAGTTGGTAGTCACATACTAAAACAGAGGCAGTAATTTTGAAGGAGTTTTAATTTTTGACATAATTTTAATGAAAGAAAAGACACCTGACCTTAATTGTAAGCATAGGAAATGTGCCCCAGGGCTCAGACTCCACTCATCTAAGGCTTCAAGTTAGGGAAGTAAAAGGCAAGCTGAATCCTAGCCACAGAAAGCAACTTCATACAGAACCTGCTGCTACTCTGTTCCAAGTGGGGCAGAGTCCATTCTTAGCCAGACTCCCATATGGTGATATCATCTGAATGCTACTTTCTCTAGAAATAAGAGGTCTCCTTAACATCATTGTGTCTGAGCTTATACCATCTTACAATAAAAATACATGGAGTGTTTGGTTTGTATTTCCAAGGGATTAGACATAAGTATTGCTCTCTACTATATGTTAATCATTTAAGCCTAATAGAATATAGTTTAAAAGCAATTTAATGTAGCCTGTGCTATTTCGAATTAGTTACTACTTTGGCCATTGGAAATATATATTAGGTGCTGAGCATCCATCCTAAGATGGATGACACTACACTCAGTGTCAGGAATTTATGCTTCATGTGAGCATGTTTATTGTCTCAGCTACATGATAATTACTGCCAATAACTTGATATTTTATAGCAAACATTTCTGGTGACCACAATTATCATCAACCCACTTTTCAAATGAAATAAAGAAAATGATTCTTAGCTTGTGTATGGTAGTCATTTTTATATAGTGCAAAAATGGAAGAGGAATTGCAATTCCCATGTGTTCGTTCTTAACTCTGACAGCATCTTTCTACACAGAAAATCGAAAATAGGAGGTCAGAGCAGAAGGATATGAAAGTTACTTTCAAAAAAGTAAATTAGAAAAACCTTCCTAGAGAATATAGATTTAAAAACTAATAAAAGATTTCAGGACAGACAGGAGATACGAATAGCATTTGGGTCACTGAAAGGGTAATATTCCAACAGCAATTGAGAATGTTTGGGAAAGATATTCTTTGCAGAGAAGGGAATAGTAAGAGAAGATCACTAACTAAAAGACACAGGAGTGTGATTTTAAATCATCAACTCACTGCTGAGGAGTGTCTGATCTGATCTAAACAAAACTCCAGTGTTCGAACTGGAAAAGTAGATTAGGGAAGAAAATATATTTAGAAGTGAAAAAAAGAAAGAAAATTCTGAATTTCCTTAATTTGCCATTGCTCTGTTTCACAGTAAGAGGCATACTGGTGCTTCAAAAGTATAGAATTGTAAAGATAGATGCTTTTCTTACTCCCACACAAGATATTCTGTCTATTATCAATAAAGGATCAGAAACGGAGGGAATTTTTAGATCAGCAGCCAATATATCACATGGATCTCTAAAAACAAAGCTCGATTCTGGAGAAGAATTGAATTTGTGCAAGGAATCTGTCTTAAAGGCAGAGAGAGTTTAGCATAATCCATACTCCACACCCCTATAGCAATGCATGAGTCATTTCCTTCCTTGAGCTAAACTGATAATAATATTTTCCTTCAACATGACAATCTGAGGAGATGAGGCATGGTAGATAAAAGTCTGGAAGTTAACATCCCTGTATGTTATATGTGATTTGGTTTGCCATTGAAAACCACTTTGTTGATTTCACCTCTGACTACACTGTGTAGAATAATAAAGTTAAAGTACAATAGTGTTAAAAGTGTGAGGTGCAAAACACCTGTCTTAATGGATGAATACCCAAACAAATATTATCCATAAATTATAAGGGTTCAGCATGCCTAGTCTACCACTGACATGTTATGGGTTAAAGGAGAGTTAGATATTACCATCTGTCCAGTACACCTACATCGATTTCATTTTGTAGCAAAAAATAAACATAAATGCTTTTACATTTTCCAGATGTTGGCTCTCTAATCCCTTGTCAAATCAACAGTTAGCCTGACCCACTCATGAATAGTCTACCACATTGAATTTGCCAGGAAGCTATGTATAAGCAGTGGCTTTAGAGAAAATTCCATTGGTTTACTTGGGGCATGTTCTCTGAGTTCACCATGCAGTAGATTGTGGATCTGTGGGCCCAGACATGCAGAGAAGAGACAGTACTCTGAGACCAGACAAGCTCTGTGACATCAGGTAAATGTATAACTTGATCCTCCTTGACACTGGGAGCTTGCCAAGTCTTGCTTGCTCTATTGCTAGAAAACTGGGACCACACCATGAGGAACAACCTGAAGGCTGCCATATGTAACAGTAGCACTTAATTTTACAAGAAGACTTGGCTTGTTTCCATTTTTCACATTTCTCTATCCTTGATGCTTCAAGCCATGCCTGACCCTTACTTACAGCAGCTCAGAAATTATTGAAAGAAGCCAACTTTTATGAGGTTATAAACATGAAAATTGATTGTAGTATCTCCTGAACTAGTTAATACTGAACTGTTTCAAACTGTTTCTATTTCAAAATAGAAAATGTGCATTTGAAGAAAATAAAGTAATTTGACATCTTGCTCCTTTTCTTGACAAAATACTTTTTTTCCAATTATTCTTATTTATATATTTTTATTTTGAGACTTCTTTGCATTTGAAATCCACTCTATCTTCTGAACTCAGACTTTATTGCATAATTTTGAGTTTTGATATTCCTGGTATATACTAAACTGCACACATTTCAAAAGGCCTAGACTTTTGAAATTGAAGTGTATGTGTGTATGTGATCAAACAGTAGGGTTTGAAGGTGTCAAATACAGGGATTGCATGTCCACCAACCTAGCTACTGCTTACAATTTAGAGCTGAATTTCCCCACAGTTGAGGGAATGAATGTGAAACTGAGAATTCCTCATGTTTAACTCAGGAATTCCATGTGAAAATGTTTGGCCCTACTCCAAGTGTGCCTTCAGTATAATGTAGAATTAGCATGAGGTATTCTCTGGCCCTGTCTGATTTTGGTAGTTTATTATGTCCAGGAAGATTGTATTGAATAGAGAGTTAGTTTACTCCTTCCCTGCTATCTCCAGAACTCTGTTCCTTTGACTCCAGTTTTAGGTAAGAAAATCAAAGCTCCTACTTCTGAGTGCCAAGGTCAGTAGTGTTTAATCTTGATTATGGATGGGTGATAGCTTGTGAAATGTTGAAGGAAGTGGAGTCTAAAGTGATATTGTTCAGCAAAAACACTTCTCAATAATATCTCTAATATATATTGACCATTACAATTCTTGTTTTTTAATGTATTTAAGGATTTTCTTCAAAATATTCAAGGAAGCTTACTCTGCTATAATCTATATGAAAAATGGTTTGATGTTCCTGATCAAAGATTTTGCTTCCAAGTAAACCAGTGCTGTTTCTAAGAAAATAGGCAACATCTCTATCAACTCTGTTTATGAATGTGAATACAACAGTGAGTTCCATTCCAAGATAAGCACTGTGTTTTAAAACTGCATTTACCAATGTGACTAGAACAGGGAGTTTGGTCAGGAGAAAAGAACTGTGTTTTCTAGGAAGAGAGGCAATTTCTTTTTCAACTTTCCTTAGGAACCTGACAAGAACAGTGGGTTTTCTAAAGTCCAATGCACTGTACTTGTTTGTAACAGAGGAAAATTGTATTTCAACTCTGTGTATGAATGTGACTAGAACAGTGACAACCTTCTGAGAAAATGGCAATTATTTCTAAGAAAAGTGGCAACAACTCTTTCAACTGCATTTAGCATGTGAATACATTAGTCAGTTACCTTACAGGAAACACACTGTGTTTTCAGTAAAGAGGTGGCTTCTGTTTCAACTGCATTTAACAAGGTGACTTGAACATGGAGTTTGCTCAGGAGAAAAGCACTGTGTTTTCCATTAACAGAGGCAATTTCTCTTTTCAACTTTGCTAAGGAACATGATAAGAACAGTGAGTTTTCTTAGATCCAGTGCTCTGTACTTGCTAGTAATAGTGGAAAGTTGTCTTTTAACTGTGTATATGACTGTGACTAGAACAGTGACTTTGCTTCCAATAAAACAAGTGTTGTTTCTAAGAAAATAGGTAACATCTCCTTCAACTGCATTTTATGAATGTGAATACAAGTGTGAATTCCCTTATAATAAACACTGTGTTTTCAATAAAGAGGTGGCTTCTTTTTAATTGAATTTTCAATATGACTAGAAAGGGAGTTATCGCAAGAGAAAAACACTGTGTTTTCTAGTAAAATAGGCAATTTCTCTTTCAACTTTTCTTATGAACTTGATAAGAATGTCAGTTTTCTTAGATCCAATACATTATACTTGTTAGTAAAAGAGACGAGTTGTCTTTCAACTGTGTTTATGAAATTGGCTAGAACAGTGACTTTGTTTTCAAGAAAAGCACTGTTGTTTCTAAGAAAAGAGGCAACATCACTTTCAACTGCTTTTATGAATGTTAATACAACACTGGGATCCCTTATAAGAAACACACTGTGTTTTCAATAAATAGATGATTACTCATTTAGCTGCATTTACCAATGTGATTAGAACAGACACTTTGTTTACAAGAAAATCACAGTTGTTTCTAAGAAAAGAAGGAATGTGTCTGTCAACTGCTTTTATGAATTGAATACAACAGAGTTCCCTTACAACAAACATACTGTGTTTTCAATAAAAAGGTAACTTCTGTTTCAACTGCATTTAATGATGTGACTTGAACAGGGAATTTACTCAGGAGAAAATCACTCTGTTTTCTATTAACAGAGGTGATTCTCTTTCAACTCTGCTAAGTAACATGATAAGAACAGTGGATTTTCTTAGATCTAGTACACTGTACTTATTAGTAATAGAGGTGGATATTCTTTGAACTGTGTATATGAATATGACCACAACAGTGATTTCATTTGCAAGAAAGCACTGTTGTTTCTAAGAGGCAATATCTCTATCAACAGGGTTTATGAATGTGAATATAAGAGTGAGTTCCCTTACAAGGTCACACCATGTTTTCAATAAAGAGGTGACTTCTGTTTCAACTGCATTTAAGAATGTGACTTGAACAGAGAGTTTGCTCAGGAGAAAAGCACTGTGTTTCCTATTAAGAGAGGCAATTTCTTATTCAACATTGCTAAGGATCATGATGAGTACAGTGGGTTTTCTTAGCTCCAATGCCATGTACTTGCTAGTGGCAGAGGTGAGTTGTTTTCAGTTGTGTATGTGATTGTGACTGGATCAGTGACCTTGCTTCTAAGAAAGGTACAGTTGTTTCTAGGTTAAAACTCTTTCAACTGCATTTTATGAATATGAATGCAAGCATGAGTTTCCTTACAAGAAACACACTGTGTTTTCAATAAAGAGGTGACTTCTCTTTCACGTATATTTGTAATGAGACTAGAACAGAGAGTTTGCTCAGGAGAATAGAACTGTGTTTTCTAGTAACAGATGCAATTTCTCTTTCGACTTTCCTTAGGAATGGGATAATAACAGTTGGTTTTCTCAAGTCCAAGACACTGAACTTGCTTGTAACAAAGGCAAGTGTATTTGAACTTTGTATATGAATGTAACTAGAACAGTGATTTTGCTTTCTAGAAAAACACCCTTGTTTCTAAGAAAAGAGGCAACATTTCTTTGAACTGCTTTTATGAATGTGAATACATCAGTGAGTTCCCTTACAAGAAACACACTGTGTTTTCAATAAAGAGCTTAAAATTCTGTTTCAACTGTATTTAACAAGGTGACTTGAACAGGGAGTTTTCTCAGGAGAAAAGCACTGTGTTTTCTATTAACAGAGGTGATTTCTCTTTTAACTCTGCTAAGGAACATGAAAAGAACAGGGGGTTTTCTTAGATCCAATACCATGTATTTGCTAACAAGACAGGAGAGTTGTCTTTCAACTGTGTATATGACTGTGACTAGAACAGTGACTTTGCTTCCAATAAAACTAGTGTTGTTTAAAAGTAAATGGGTAACATCTCTTTCAGCTACATTTTATGATTTTGAACACAACACTGAGTTCTCTTACAAGAAACACATTGTGTTTGCAATAGAGTGACAATTTCTCTTTTAATTGAATTTACAATATGACTAGAACAGGGAGTTAGATCAGGAGAAAAACACTTTTTTTCTGGTAACAGAGGTGGTTAATCTCTTTCAACTTTGCTTAGAAAAAAAGATTAGAATAGTTGGTTTTCTTAGATCCAATGCACTGTACTAACTATTAACAGAGGCAAGTTGTCTTTCAATGGTGTATATGAATGTCACTGCAACAGTG
Source organism: Peromyscus aztecus (assembly GCA_902168405.1). Lineage (NCBI taxonomy): Eukaryota > Metazoa > Chordata > Mammalia > Rodentia > Cricetidae > Peromyscus > Peromyscus aztecus. Next base: position 10,526 of record CABHPQ010157185.1, on the reverse strand, counting down.
ACTTTGCTTCCAAGGAAAGCACTGTTGTTTCTAAAAGAAGAGTCCACATCTGCATCAAACTGCATCATGAATGTGAATACAACAGTAAGTTCCATTACAAGAAACGCACTATGTTTTCAATGAAGTGGTGACTTCTGTTTCACCTGCATTTACCAATTGAACAGAGAGTTTGTTCAGGAGAAAAGCACATTACTTTCTTTTATCAGAGCCGATTTCCTTTCATCTTTGCTTAGGAATGTGATAAGAACAGATGGTTTTCTCAGATCCAATGCCCTGTGCTTGCTAGTAACAGAAGGGAATTGTTATCAACTGGGTATATGAGTATGCCTGGAACATTGACTTTGCTCGCAAGAAAAGCACTGTTGTTAAGAAAAGAGGCAACATCTCATTCAGCTGCATTTATGAATGTGAATACAACAGTGAATTTCCTTATAAGAAACACACTGTTTTCAATAAAAAAGTGATTATTCTATTAACTGCATTTACCAATGTGTCTAGAACAAGGAGTTTGTTCAGGAGAAAAGAAATGTGTTTTCTAGTGGCAGAGGTGATTTCTCTTTCTACTTTGCTTAGAAACATGATAAGAGCAGCAGGTTTTTTAGATACAGTTCACTGTACTTGCTAGTAGCAGAGGTGAGTTGTCTTTCAACTGTTTATGAATAGGATGGCAACAGTCATATTGCTTCCAAAAAAAGCACTGTTGATTCTAAGAAAAGTGACAACATCTAATCAACTGTGTTTATGAATGTGAATGCAACAGTGAGTTCCCTTACAAGAAACACAGTTTTCCATAAAGGGGTGACCTCTGTTACAACTTCATGTATCAATGTGACCAGAACAGTTAATTTACTCAGAGAAAAGTACTGTGTTTTGAAGTAAAAGAGGCAATTTCTTTTTCACCTTTGCTTAGCAATGTGGTAAGAATAGTTGGTGTTCTTAGATTCAATGCCCTGTAATTGCTAGTAACAGAGGCTTGTTTTCAACTCTGTGTATGAATGTGCCTAGAACAGTGACCTTGCTTCCAAGAAAAGTGCTACTTTCTCAAAGCGAAGAAGTATCATGTCTTTCAACTGTGTTTATGAATGTGATTACAACAGAGTTCCCTTACAACAAACAATGTGTTTTCAATAAAGAGGCTACTTCTCTTTCAACTGCATTTCCAATGTTAGTAGAACAGGGAGTTTGCTCAGAAGAAAAGCACAGTGTTTTCTATTAACAAGTTAAAATCTCTTTCAATATTGCTTATGAACATCATAAGAACAGTCGGTTTACTTAAATCCAGTGCTCTGTACTTGCTAGTTTCAGAGGAGAGTTGTTTTCAACTGTGTATGAGAATGTGACTGGAACAGGGACTTTGCTTCCAAGAAAATCACTTTTATTTCTAAGTAGAAAGGCAACATCTCTTTCAACTGCATTTTATGAGTGTGAATAAAACAGTGAGTTCCCTTACAAGAAAGACACTGTGTTTTCAGTAAAGAGGCAACTTCTCTTTTAATTGCATTTACAATGTGACTAGAACAGGGAGTTAGCTCAGGAGAAAAACACTGTGTTTTCTAGTAACAGAGGCAATTTCTCTTTAACTTTGCTTAGGAACATGGTAAGAATAGCCGGTGTTCTTAGATTCAATGCCCTGTAATTGCTAGTAACAGAGGCTAGATGTTTTCAGCTGTGTATATGAATGTGACTAGAACAGTGACTTTGCTCCCAAGAAATGTACTATTGTTTCCAAGCAAAGAAGCAACATGTCTTTCAACTGCATTTATGGATATGAATACAACAGAGTTCCTTACAACAAACACTCTGTGTTTTCAATAAAGAGGCAACTTCTATTTCAACTGCTTTTACCAACGTTACTAGAACAGAGAGTTTGCTCAGGAGAAAAGCAGAGTGTTTTTTTATTAACAGAGGCGATTTCTCTTTCAACTTTGCTTTGGAATGTGGTAAGAAGTGTCAGTTTTCTAAGATCCAATGCCCTATACTTGTTAGTAACAGAGGGGAGTTGTTTTCAACTGTGTATATGAATTTGTCTTGAACATGGAGTTGCCTCAGAAGAAAAGCCCTGTATTTTCGAGTAACAGAGTTGATTTCTCTTGCAACCTGGCTAAGGAACAGGATAAGAACACTGTGTTTTCTTAGATCCAGTACAGTTTACATAGTATTAACAGAGGCAAATAGTCTTTCAACTGTGTATATGAATGTGACTAGAACAGTGACTTAGTTTCCAAGAAAACACTGTTCTTTCTAAGAAAAGCAGCAATATATCTATCAACAGTGTTTATGAATGTGAGTACAAGACTCAGTTCCATTACAAGAATGTGGTGGTATTGTATTCCACAAAATATTGTGTACCCTAATAAATTTATCTGGGGTCAGAGAACAGACAGCCGCTAGATACAGAGGTTAGAAAATGGTGGCACTCACGCCTTTAATCCTAGCATTCCAGAGATAGAAATCTCTCTGGATCTCTGTGAGTTCAAGGCCACATTGCAAACAGTCAGGCATGGTGACTCACGCCTTTAATCCCAGAAAGCCAGCTTTAATCCCAGGGAGTGGTAGTAGAAAGCAGAAAGGTATATAAGACGTGAGGACCAGAAACTCGAGGCATTTTGGCTGGTTAAGCTTTCAGGCTTTGGAGCAGCAGTTCAGCTGAGATTCATTCTGGATGAGGACTCAGAGGCCTCCAGTCTGAGGAAACAAGACCAGCTGAGGATCCGGCAAGGTAAGGTAGCTGTGGCTTGTTCTGGTTCTCTGATCTTCCAGCTTCACCCCAATACCTGGCTCAGGTTTGATTTTATTAATAAGAACCTTTTAAGATTCATGCCAAACAAGAACACTGTGTTTTCAATAAAGAGGTGAGTTCTCTTTTAACTGTAATTGCAATGTGATTTAAACAGGGAGTTTCCTCAGGAGGAAAACATTGTGTTTTCTACTAACAGAAGCAGTTTCTCTTTTAAATTTTTTTAGGAACATGATAAGAACATTTGGTTTTCTTAGATCCAGTGCCCTGTACTTTCTAGTTACAGAGGCAAGTTGTTTTCAACTTTGTATATGAAAGTGGATCAGTCATTGACTGATCAAAGTCAGTGACTTTGAATCCAAAAAAAGCACCATTGTTTCTAAGAAAAAAGGAAGTATCTCTATCAACTTCGTCTATGAAAGTAAATACAACAGTGAGTTCCCTTACAGTAAACACACTGTGTTTTCACTAAAGAGGTGACTGATGTTTCAACTGCATTTACCAATGTGACATGAACAAGGAGTTTGTTCAGGAGGGAAGCACTGTGTTTTTGAGTAAAAGAGGAGATTTGTCTTTCAACTTTGCTTAGGAATGTGATAAGAACAATGAATTTTCTGAGATCCAGTGCACTGTACTTGCTAGCAACAGGTGAGTTGTCTTTCAAATGTGTATATGAATGTGATTTCAACAGTGTCTTTGCTTCCAAGAATGGCACTGTTGTTTCTAAAACAAAGAAACAACATCTCCATCAACTGCATTTCTCTATGTGAATAAAACAGTAAGTTCCCTTACAAGAAACGCACTATGTTTGCAATAAAGAGGCATATTCTGTTTCAACTACAATTAACAATGTGACTTGAACAGAAATTTTGCTCAGGAGAGGAGCACTGTTATTTCTATTAACAGAGGTAATTTCTCTTTCAACTATGCTTAGGAACATGATAAGAACGATGGGTTTTCTTAGATCCAAATTCTCTGTAATTGCTAGTAATAGAGGTGAGTTGACTTCTAGTGTGTTTATGCCTGTGACTAAAACAGTGTCTTTGCTTCCAATAAAACCAGTGTTGTTTCTAAGTAAAGGGGCAACATCTCTTTCATCTGCATTTTTGAATTTGAATAAAACAGTGACTTTCCTTACAAGAAACATAACTGTGTTTTCAATAAAGAGGTGACTATACTTTTTATTGAATTTACAATGTGACTAGAACAGGGAGTTAGCTCAGGAGAAAAACAGTGTGTTTTCTAGTAACAGAGATGACTTCTTTTTCTACTTTGCTTAGGAACAATGTAACTAAAACAGGTATTGTGCTCAGGAGAAAGCAATGTGGTTTCTACTAAGAGATATGGATTCTCTTTCAACTTTTCTTAGGAATGTGATAAGAACAGTAGATTACATTTGATCCAATGCACTCTACTTGCTAGTAACATAGGTAAGTTTTCTTTCAACTGTGTGTATGAATGTGACTGGAGCAATGACTTTGCTTAAATGAAAAACACTGTTTATAAGAAAAGAGTCAATATGTCTTTCAACTTGTATTATGGTTGTGAATACAATAGTGATTTCCCTTGCAAGAAACACATTGTATTTTCAATAAACAGATGTCTTCCCTTTTAACTGCATTTCCAAATGTGACTAGAACGTGTAGCTGGAGTTTTCCTGGTCCTGCCTGGCCCCTGGTCGGGACAAATCTCTCTCACCTGCCAGTCCTGCAGCCGCTTGGACACAACCAAGTAAACACACAGAGGCTTATATTACTTAAACTGTTTGGCCTAATGGCTCAGGCTTCTTGCTATCTAGTTCTTACATCTTAAATTAACCCATTTCTATAGATCTATACCTTGCCACATGGCTCGTGGCTTACCAGTATCTTACATGTCGGTACTCATGGCAGCGGCTGCCAGCATCTCCTGACTCAGACTTCCTGTTTCCAGAATTGGCTACTGGCCAATCAGCATTTTATTTATACAGAGCGATATCCACAGCAAGAACAGAGACTTGCTCAGGAGAAAAGCACTGTGTTTTCTAGTATCAGAGCTGATTTCTCTTTCAACTTTGGTTATGACTGTGATAAGAACAGTGGCTTTTATTAAATCCAGTGCCTCATACTTGCTCATAACAGAAATGGGTTGTTTTTAACTGTGTATAAGAATGTGACTGGAACAGTGATATTACTTAAATGAAAAGCACTGTTGTTTCTAAGAAAGAAGATAACATGTCTTTCAACTGCATATATGAATGTGAATATAACAGTGAGTACCCTTATAAGAACACACTGGGTTTTTTTTTTTTTTTCAGTAAAGAAGCAAATTCTGTTTCAATAGCATTTTCAATGTGACTAGAACAGGTAGTTTGCACAGGAGAAAAATCACTGTGTTTTCTAGTAAATAGGTGCCATTACACTTTCAACTGTGCTTAGGAACATGGTAAGAACAGTGGGTTTTCTTAAATCCAATGCATTGCATTGCTAGCAACAGAGGCAAGGTGTATTTCAACTCTGTATATAATTTGACTGCTACATTGACTTTGCTTCTAAGAAGAGCAGCCTTATTTCCAGGCAAAGATGCAAAATGTCTTTCAACTGCATTTATGAATGTGAAAACAACAGAAATTTCCCTTACAAGAAAAAACACTGTGTTTTCGTTTAAAAAAAAATGACTTTTATTTCAACTGCATTTATAAATGTGACAAGAACAGGGAGTTTGCTTGTGGTGGGAGCACTGTGTTTTTTAGTAACAGAGGTGATTTCTATTTCAACTTTGCTTAGGATCATGAGTCCAATGCACTGTACTTGCTAGTAACAAAGGCCAGTTTTCTGTCAACTGTGTATATCAATGTGAGTAGAACAGTGACTTTGTTTCCAAGAAAAGCACTGTTGTTTTTATGAAAAGAGGCAACATCTGTCTCAATTATGTTTATGACTGTGAATACAACAGTGAGTTCTCTTATGAGAAATACACTGTGTTTTGAATGAAGAGGCAACTTCTCTTTTTACTGCATTTTCAATGTGACTAGAACAGGGAATTTCTCAGGATAAATGCACTGTTTTCTAGTAACATAGGCACCATTAATCTTTCAGCTTTTCTGAGGAACATGGTAAGAACAGTAGGTTTCCTTTGATCCAGTGCACTCTACTTGCTAGTAACAGAGGTAAGTGTTCTTTCAACTGTGTATATGAATATGACTGGAACAGTGACTTTGCTTAAATGAAAAGCACTGTTGTTTATAAGAAAAGAGGCAAAATGCCTTTCAACTCCTTTTATTATTGTGACTACAACAGTGATTTCTCTTGCAAGAAACACACTGTTTTCAATAAACAGGTGTCTTCTCTTTTAACTGCATTTACGAGTGTGACTAGAACAGGGACTTGCTCAGGAGAAAAGCACTGTGTTTTCTGGTAACATAGATGCCATTACTCTTTCAACTTTTTTTAGGAATGTGATAAGAACAGTGGGTTTTCTTAAATCCAGTGCACTGTACTTGCTAGTAACAGAGGCAAGTTGTATTTCACATTCATAAGTGCAGTTGAAAGACATTTTGCATCTTTGTCTAGAAATAGGGCTGCTCTTCTCAGAAGCAAAGTCACTGTAGCAGTCAAACTATATACTATTGTTTCTAAGGAAAGAAGGAACATCTTTTTTCAACTGTGCTTAAGAATGTAAATATAATTGTGAGTTCACTTACAAGAAACACACTGTGTTTTCAATAAAGGGGTGTCTTCTCTTTGAACTCTATTTACCAATGTGATTAAAACAGGGAATTTTGTCAGGAGACAGCATTGTGTTTTCTAGTAACATCATCTGTTTCCAGAAACATAAGGAAAATTAAAGGAGAATTAAAGTCAGACAATCAAGAGAAACAGCGCTGCAGTTAGGAAGATGAGTCATGGAAGGCTTTTCAGGTATAAAATATAGGTGTGACATCTGTGTTTTCACATGTACCTGACACTATGCTTTAAGTTCTATTACACTGTTTCTAGTATGGAGAAATGTTAATATTTTGTTTACTCTTTCCTCAGAAAAGAATTATTTCCCATGTTCTGCCACCCACATGAAGCAATATTTAAAAGCCCATTTCTATATTGGCCTTTGCTACTGTGAGGATAATTTGAAAGATCAGCATTTTCCTAAAAAGTGACATGGAAACGTTCAAACAAAAGTTGTTTGGCTTTATTAACATGAGCTGAGGAACAAGCTTAACACATTGAAACACTTGCTCCCTGCATCATCTCACCACCTCAGCAAACATCTAAGTGAGAGATGTAACAGTACATGCCCAATTAGCTTGCCATATGTTAAAATTATGACAGGCCTTCATAAAGCTCTTGTAGATAAGAGTCACAATTTCCCTCGAGGGACTTAGGCTAAAGGATGCATCTGGATTTCCCTGTTCCATTTCATTCTGAAGGTAGCATTAAATTTTCTTTATCAGAATTCTAACTTATATCTTCTCATTTGGAACCAATGTCTTTTCAGGGTACTTTTCTTACATGGCGTCCTTGTTTCTAGTTTAACATTTTGATCTGTATTAGATTTGTTCCTTCTAGGGTGGATGCCCATTGAGTCTATCTCAGAAAGTATTAAAATGCTATTTTGTTTGTAGTAACCTCCATCCTGTGGGAAGGATATTTTTATCCACTGTCTGGTGCTTCAAATTTTACAGTAGGTGAATGTCCATTTGGTTCCCTCTACTGAGTCACGAATTGAAATTTCCTTCCCACGCAGTGTCCAGGGACTTACCACACTATACCTGTCAGTCAGTTTCCTTTCTGTCTCACCTAGTAGCATAGGTTCAGATTTTGTATAGAAACTTCCTTTCTTTACCCTCAGAGTTTTTTGTGGGCACTGATCTCAACATCATTGCTACAAGACTTATATTAAGTAATTGCATTACAAGATACACACTCTACCCTCATATAGATGAAGATATACCAATAATTATGGCAACTAATATTCCAGGTGATGATGTGTTGAGAAATTTAGATGAAATATGTCTTAGCTAGGTAGAAGGAAGTAAAAGCATGCTGGACAAGCAAACAATGATGAAAAATGAGCAAATAAATATACTGAATCTAATTTCACAAAAGCAATTCATTCATATAAAGGAGTAAGAAGAAATGTAATTGAAATGCAATTAAAGACAGTATTTTACCTAGCTCAGAGGCCAAGCAGAAAAAAAGTGTATTTTATCTTGTAATGAGGAACTCATTAAAAGTTTGAGAAGGTCAAAGAGTAGAGTTAGTTAACGATAGTCATAAGAATAAAAATTTATTTACCATAAGTTGAACACAAACATGACTCCAAATTGACAGTAATAGAAACAGAAATAGAAGAACTCACTTCCATTTCATGTCAAACTTATGCTGCTGTGGATGGTAAAGAGGCACACTAGTTACCATAACACAACATGCTTAGTGACGCAGAAAACATATGAATACATTTTTCCCAGTCAAGAGAAGAAAGGGTGATTTATTTTGCTTAGGAGGAAGTCTACCCAGAAGGGCAATTATACCCGTGATTCCTAAACATAACCGAGAAGGGGATGGATGTTATTTCAAGTGCAAAGAAAAGTGGGCTCAGTGATAAATAATTCTAAACCCCAGGAAATCCAGAGTACAGTGAGAACCCGGAGGGAAGATTTGAGACTCCCTGCACTAAAATGTGACTTTATAACATGTTGAAGAGTTAAAGAATGATAAGACATGGAGCCTTGGGTACGAAGATGCTGTAAAGACTGAATGCAAAGGTTTGTGTCAGCCTCAGAGGGTATATACTCCACCTACACAGGTGTATGATATTATTCCTTAAGTACCACCTGATATGGGGTTTATCGTTGGATGTGAACATGGTGCATTCTCTACTGAGAGCTGCGCATGCATTACTTTCTGTAAACATCACTAGACTGAAAGCAGCTTCATTCTTTCAAAGGACATTTATCGAGGACTGGCTTATGCACTAGGCTCTCTTAACATCAACTGAGGGAAGTTCCTTCTGAGGTCGCTTGTGCACCTGGCAGTACCATCTTCATCACTCGTGTAAGACTCAGTCGTGTACACACACCTTAGCCCACCTGGACTCCATGTGAGTTAACAAGTTGAGTTTGCTATTTGATGCAGTGAAGGAAATGGGTGCCCATAAACATTATAAGAGAGGGTCTTCTTCAGGACAGATTAACTATTGGATTCAAATGGGTGATGGGTCATTTTGTTGCAAGTGTAGGGAAGCAAAGATTTTTGTACCAATCAGATGATAGCAGAAAATGGAGAGTTCTATGATTAGAAACCTGTGATAAATGATATTCACAGGGACAAACTTTAGCAAGGCGAAGACTACGACTCATGGTAGTCAGGAGAAATGGGTAATGGGTGCTTTGGTGGTCTGCAGAGTGCATAACCTGGGTTTGTTTGTGGTCCCTTTTTGATTCACTTTATCACAGTTGTAGAGAGGGCTTGCCTGATGTGATACTTATTGAAATTACTTACTTCCAAAAAGAGAACAACATAGGATAGCCATTACAATTAGGCCAGTTATTAACACCAAAACAAAACAACTGTGGGCCACAGAGGATGCTGCTATGTTTCTCTGGATTAACCATCTTATTAAGTTTAATAGAGTTGTCCCCAAGCTCCTCTCTCTGCATCATATGAAAAATGAGCTTCTTCTTTCTTTTTTAATATCAGCCTGCTGTATGTAATTTCCTGGGCCACATTTGACCCAAAGTCCCTGGAGATTTTGGGAGGCTTTGCCTGTCCCCAAAATGTATATCAGCAAATCCACAGTGGTGATCATAATATTGATTATAATTTTATCTCTCTGACTGCAAAGTATTTTTTTATAGCATGGGTTCTTCCCCATGGACAGCAGGGACGGCTGCTGTCACTCTTCAGAAACATTTTCATTGCAGTTTCTCATTTTGCTTTGGCACTCCTAAGAAAATGTTTGCTTCATCCTAAGTGAAAAGAGCACCTAACATCCCAGCTGCCCATGCTGAGATCACAGGCATCCATGCTGCTCTGAGGCTGCTCCCCAATCCGAGCTGCTGGCATTGTGAGGATCAGAGACCCGTGACCCTTGAGGACTCTGTTCTTTTTGCTATATTGTCATGTGATGTCATGACTCAGTTCTCACCCTGGGCTCTACTGACCTAGAACACAGAGCACACACACCAGGCTGGAGGGCTTTCCATTAAACTGCTTCCTGTCCCTCCAGCCTTTCCTCAAATGCATTTCACAAGATGCTCTGGTCCAGCACACACAATGAAAAAGGTCACAGACCTTGCTATTTTCATTCTGAGCAGGAAAAAAATTTGTTCTGGATATTTTTGTAAGATTGTGTTCAGTAAATAAATGATCCTTTAATAGTGTTTAGCTTGGCCCAGGGACTCCAGCTTCAGGTCTCGGCACAATAATAGCAACAGCCCTCCATCATGTCATGTGGCTGCTGAGGGGCAGTTCTCAACCAAGCCCAGGACCAGCATACAGCAACAGCTCCACACCATACCAGGTAGCTGGCAGGGGCAAGACTCAACTAGGAGTGAGTGAGTACAGGATGGTGATATGGGAGAGAGAGAGAGAGAGAGAGAGAGAGAGAGAGAGAGAGAGAGAGAGAGAGAGAATGAGTCATGTGCATGG